>CBVK0101536947.1:0-20621 GCA_900067695.1 Picea abies | reverse complement strand
ATTTCGAGGTTTCCACATTGGAAAATCCCAAACTCTTGTCAATGGGAATCCTGATTCCGCGATTCCTGATTTCCCAAAATGGGAGATCTCGCGACACGTGGCCTCCGTCAATTGGACGACTCAAATCTATTTTGGGGTTTCCACATTGGAAAATCCCGAACTCTTGTAAACGGGAATCCCGATTCCGTGATTCTCGATTTCCTAAAATGGGAGATCTCATGACACGTGGCCTCCCTCAATCGGATGGCTCAAATATATTTCGAGATTTACACATTGGAAAGTCTCGATCCACTGGGATGTTTTAGCCGAAATCTGATGGCTTAGACAGATTCCTAACTTATGGGCTCTCCCACGACTTCCTAAACGTGGAAAGATCCACGACCCAGATACTCTCATGGACTTTGGGGATCCACGGTCCTAAACTCTTCACTACCCACGAAGATATAGGAAAACAAAGTGGTAAGGCATTTAACGCCCTACTTTCTCCTACTAATCTAACGGTCGTGTGTGACCGTAGATTTCCTGATGGATCCTCGTCCGTCGATTAATACCTATCAAGATTAAGGCACTTAACTTTCCAGATTCCTCTTACCAAATCTAACAGTCATGAGTGACCACAGATTTCTTGATGAAATCTCATCCATTGATTCGTTACTATCAAGGATTTCTTAGGGCCTTGTGCCCTCATGTCCTCCTTCCAGGTTGTTGATGGGATTTTCAAGGAGGTTATCTCTATGGGGAGATTCACTCAGGATACTACCTGAGGTAGGTAAGGAGGTCATCCTCCCGAGAACCAAACATGAAGTCTGAGTTAGATCAGTATGCATGTAAATAACAATTCGTGAGGACATAATCCATACATAGTCCTTCCATACAAATATACAACTACTAGTACTGATCAAAATACCATACAGACATTCTTATAATGAAATCATTCACAATTTCATAACTTATGGGCATAATCATCAGAATGAACATATACATATATTTCAAGATGCCAAAGGCAAAAAACTTATCAGAAACAACACCAGGGGTTATGCAATTGTTGAGAGGGGTGCTCGTTTCCACCCAACCGTAGGCTTAGCAACTCCCAGTGGATTTACCACTAGCCACCCCCAAGCTGAGACAACGATGCTGTGAGACTGTGTCTCTGTTTTCCAGTGACCAGGAGTGAAGGTTACTCTCCTTCCTCTCTGCTATCACTCATTCTGTGTATTTCTAGAGTTCTCCCCTCGCGTCCACCCCCAATCGCTTCTACCCCACGCCTTGTCCTCTTGCGAGGTTGCGTGTGGTGCGATTACCCTCACGCTGATCAGGCCTGATGACTCTATGGATGGGAGGTTCACCTCCCATCCCTCATTAAACCATCTACCTACCAGCCTGTGAGACATTTAATTCAGGGCCAGCGAGCCACTTTTGGTTCTCCGGGCCAGTGGAGTCCAAATACAGTATTAATTCTCGGTGGAAGTTAACGCCACCTTTCCAGGTGCCTTCCACCGCCATCATGGCCTCTTTTTCTGCTCATCCCCTCTCAGCAGTCCTGCAATATAAATTCATAATGTTATTCACATTTATTGACCTTTTCCATAAGGTCCAGTTACATCACATATTCACATTTATGAGTTTGCCACAGTTCTTGGCCAGTCCAGTTATTTTTACAAACTGGAGGAAACAAGGTGTTACACACCAAAACTGAAAGAAGCAGAGATCAGTGAAGGATCCTCTCTTGAAACTGCAAGATAGATCGATTTTTCCACTAAAGTGGAGCCAGTCATCCTAACGTTCACTAAAAAGGCATTTTCCTAGCCTCCTGCATTCGACGAAGCAAAGACGAGTACTGGATCAAAAGTGGTGCTCCCTCAGTGGGGAGATTTGGTTAACATAATCAACCAGGAAGATTACCCAGAATTTGTGCCACACAATGACCCAGATGTTCAAATGCTCGATGATCAAGTATTCCTGAACATTCGACGATCCTTCCTGCACGTGGTATCTTGCCGAACCCTAGTCTTGGCTTGCATTAAAACTCTGGGGTGGATAATAGACCACACGAATGTGAAAAAATGCATGGTAAATGATGACAATGGTGGATGTGTTGGGGTTTTTCTCCCAATAGATGTCCAGAAGTACTACAAACTCAGAGACTTGGAGGAAAGGTTAAATACCGCATATGTGGTAAAATTCTATGAGTTCCATGACACCAATAGGTTAATGGCCTCATGGTGGAAAGAGGATAAGAGGTTTATGAACATGAGCAATGACTAGTACAGTACGACCAGTCTTAGAGATCCATATATTTATTTGATGGCTCTAATATGTCGATTATACAAAGAGAGGGATTGCATAAGGTTTTCAGAAGCTTGGATTCCCCTGACATACACTGTGGCAATATCCGGTAGCAACTTCAATTGGGGAGCGATTATTTCAAAACAACTAAGCACCGACATACTGCAAGCCCAGACACCAAAGGATGGAGAAACACCAACTTTCCACATGGCGTCATACTTACTGGATGTGATCTGTGCAAGGAACATCTTTGTAGGCATGAATCTGAGCTAGCATATTGCGGAGCTACCCGTGCATGTCTATTTCAATATTCTATGGGAGAATAGGTACAATAGATCTTACACTCTTATATGTGATGAATTTATAGGTCAAGTTTATTTTATACTTTTTAAGAAAGAATGCCCAAGGCTTACAAAAACAACCAAGAATATGATTTCCAAAGTAGGCCACTGGTACCTAGAAGAAACTACCACCTACATTAGAGTGTTTGGGGCCATTGGCGCTCCACATTTACTCCCCACTCATGTCTTAAACAAGATTGTTGTGGGAGAAATTTGTTATCAAACCATTCTACAAGGATATAATGCCACTTTGGTAAAAGAAAAAAATAGAGCATTCATAACCTATGGATTTCATGTAGGGTTTTACATGGTGAAATATATTGCAGAAGAAAAACAACAGGGATTGAGCTAGTTGGAGTATAGGTTTCCCACAGGATGATTTTGCAAAAATGACCCAAAAGGCCTAGTACCCTAGCATGCGTCACAGGTGTCTTCCTGCTGGCCGTATGCCCATGATAAGTTTGAATATGAAATATTTGCAGAAGGTGCCCAGGACTGGGAGGAGGTGCTCCAAAGAAAATATAATCCCAATATGACAAGATTTAAAGCCATGACAATGGATGAGAAGGTTGAAATGATAGAACAAACAACTTAAGAATACCCCAAGGTTAGAGAAGAAAATAGAGTAGTAGAGGCCACAAAGGCATAAAGGAGAGGGATGATGTTGCTAGAAGAATCCCAAAGAGTCATCCAAAGGTTAGAAAATGATCCCCGATTGAATTTTTTGATAGAAACCATAAGGGTCACCTAGTCCGACACAACCAATCTCAGAGAGGAGATAAATGGCTTAGAGTCAATCCCACCGAAGGAGACCGCTCATCTAGAAAACCCAAGCATTATGTCACAACATAAAAGGTCGCTGATCGTTGCTACAACATAGTTGGGGGAAAAATAACATCAAGTGGGATGGATGTGCCTGACGTCCTCATAGACCTAATTAACATATATGACGATGAGGAAAGCTCAGGGGTTTCACTCAGAACCCCAGTACTAATCACGAAGGAGGGAGAACCAGTAGAAAAATCTACTCTAACTCCCAAATCTTTGACCTCAATTCCCCAAGAAGGCAATGACCATGGTGAAAACATGCTGGACACTGAATTTCTCGACCAATAAGGAATTCAAAATAAGATGGACAACTCCAAGGAGGAGTTGGGATCTGTTGAACATGAAGAAGAAACACAAGGATTAGAAATCAACACCTCAATGATTGATCCTCCAGTAAATGTTGATCCTTTTCCCCTCTCCCCATCTAAAGTCGAGACTGTGCTAGTCGAAAAACCCTAATAGGAGGCCGAGTCACCAAGACATACAAAAGTTTCCCCTGTTAAATAACTACAAGATTCAGTCATAGAACACATATATACGGTAGGAAGCCTAGGTAATACTCTGACCTAGGGAGACCAACAGATTCCCGAGCTAGTGGATGAGGTCACCTATATACAAGCAATCGCTTATGACAATAAGAGGAAAGTTTTGATGAGACGAACCACCAATAAAAGGAGGCTCACGCTTGATAACACACTCCTCATCGCCACAGAAGAAACACTTCTCAACACAGAGAATGCTAAGACAACTAAGTTGACTGGGGTAGGAATGGCTATAACTAATGCAACACTAGACAGAGCGAAAAGGGATGCAAGGAATCAACAACTGAAAATAAAGAGCTGGATCATCTGCACCATCTAGCGAAGTATTATCAGGATTCGACACATGCAATATTATTCCCGAGGAGTGAGTTCATAGAAACATATGCACAATTCACAAATGAAAGCAACCTCTTCACTACATGTATAACCGATCTTCAAGAGGATACTCTCATGGGGCTAAAAACTTGTAAAGACATGCGAAGGTGGTGTGAAAAAGAACATCATGCCTTAGAGTGGATTGATAATTTCAGTGCGATACAAAAAGGATGAGACTCATAAGAGCATGACATCTAAGTACTACTGGATAGAAACATCTCCCGAATCAGGAAGACAACTAAATACTAGGTGAGCACGGTCCAAGAATCTCAACAGAAGATACATGAAAGGTGGGGAGAGTGTAAAAAAAACCAGGAGAAGATCAATCGGGAGATGGAAAACATTGGCCTATCGGAATTCGACCCACCACAAAATTTTGTCGATTTGCATCACATAGTCAAAAAACATGGAAAGCAAGAATCAACATGGGAGGCATAGATCTCACAGATTTCAAGTATGATTCTAGGTCAAGTAAAGAAGTTCGTGGAGCACCTGATAAAATCCCTCACATTTGTCCAGTGCTTAAGTGTCAAGATCATTAGGTATAGAGAACGAGGAGTGGAGATAAAGGAAGTCTTCTTTGCACCGATGGATCAACATATATTTCCTTATGCAAACACATGAGAAGACCTTTTCTTCAAGTGGCCAAAGTATGAGAGAAATCATCCACTGCAGTAAAAATCGGATGGTCTCAAGAGAACGAGGAGATAAAGTCTTCCACGTGTCAATTTTGTTTTACTTAACACAAATTTAGTAGTTATTTTTAGCTTAGTGATCCTTTATAAATAGGGATATTGACCTTGTGCAAAAGGCCGATGGTTTTGGGGAAAGACCCTCTTTTTGAGAATTGCAAAAGAATTATTTCTGTGCAACTCTAATTAAGAAGTTCTATTTAGAGCCAAAGACAATTTTTTTTTTCATCTAAAGCATCAACTTGATTGGATCGAGGGGGATTGTTTCTGTCTTCGAGTTTGATAGTGCTGCTGTATTGAGTAAGATTTGTTGTATCTATTGTTAAGTTATATTTCAATATTATAACAGTTCTTTTCTTCTAGATGATGAAAATAAATTGATGTGTTGATATGTGATTGATAGTAGAGCTAAGCGAACTAATTTTCTTACACTCATCTTTGTTACGTATTTGTTTTCCTTTCTACAATTGTTACCTCAGTCAATGATGAATGTTCACAAGTGAAAATTATTATTTCTAAGCTTGAAATAGATTTGATTATCATTGTCTACATGCTGAGGTATAAGGGTTATCCTAAGCTCAACATTCTCCAGTCTTTAGTAATTTCTCTTTATTAGTTGTCCTATGCCATCATCTTTATTTTACCTAGATTATTCAAGATTACAAAAAATACAAAAATATAATCGCTTAACCTGAAGGATAAACTTTTCATAGAAAGATACACCTATCCATTACCCATAAATCCCATCAATAAATCGGCCGGATCAAAGATCCAAAGAACCATTCCACTCATCAAATGATTACGAGTCTAATTGGGCCTTTTAAGTGGGTTTGGTTCCTCCTATTAAGTTAAATGATTTCCAAACCCTCAATAGAATTGGCACTAGAAGGAGGGTTTGAACAAATGAATGGCTAACGATATTTCTGATAATATATTCCGCATAGCCTATAGATTCAAAACAACCCACATGCATGGCTAGTCATTCTCAAGACAACCCACATACATAGAGTACCTCTGAAACGCGTAACTCACCTCAGTACGAGAAAGTAGAACACCTATTCCCTAAAATACCTTACGCTCTCCCCCACGAGGAGTTGAACTAGTTCATAAGAATCACAAGAGCTTACAGCCGAAAAATTGGAGCGTTACCTTTAGCTCCTTTACTTCCTCATAGAAAAAAAGTAAGCAGACTAGTTGTTGACACCCTTGACTAGGTTTTTGTTCACACGGTAGAAGACCTAATATATTTTTCCCTCACTGATATCGAACAACCCCTTAATATGACCCTCGAAACCCTAGCTGGTAACTACTCTGAACCTGACGATTTTGAATTTGACGAGGAAGGGTCTAACTCAGATCACTCATTTTCTCAATCATAAGACATGGAGGATAATAATGAGAACAATGAAGAAAGGGGATATCAACCTCAAGATAATCAACCATGGTTGGCCATAGATGCTCTGGAAATCCCAGGACAAGTACATAACCTACCCCGACATCCGAAAAAATTACTCCCCAAATTTGACCTCGAAACCTCCGAATTGCCTAAGGACCATATCAAAAAGTTCATATTAGCGATAAGATTGATGAACGTACAACATGCGGATGTAGTGTGTAGGATTTTTCCCTATACCTTTTAGAATTCAACCTCGACTTGGTATTTTAACTTGCCTGTTGGATCCATAACTAGTTGGACAAAGTTTCAAAAATATTTCTTAGACAAATTTATAGAAGAAACCACCACATGAGCTTTAATGGATGAACTTTTCACCGCCACCATGAGTTCAAAATATTTCAATCAATGGTTTACCATTATCTTGAACAAATTTCAACATGAAGCTAAACCTACTTAGGAGTTGCAGATTGATGTATACACTAATTTTCTCCCTTCTTCCATCTCCATGTTCAAAAAAAGGGCTGCCAAACATACACTAGCAGAAAATTTCGAGGAAGCTAAGACGATTGAATTCAAAATGAAAGGATGCAAAGAAGGTTATATCTCACTGACGAATAAAGAAACCCAACCACTACCTAAGAGAGGATTTTTATTAACAAGATCCTCGGTAAAACAAACATAACTAGGTCTTTATAAAGAAGGAGGAGATCTAGAAAACCTGCAGCGGATGATCAAAAAAATCTCCAACGAGATAGTAGATATGAAAAGGAATGTTGGGGGGGGGAAACCAAAATCAGATACCTTATAAACCCTTATTTAAAATAAATCCACCTTTCAAAGATATAGAAGCTCCCCCAACTAACTTAAACATTGAATTAGAAACTATAACATCTGACTCTTCCTGCACGTACTACCAAGAGAATCATTTAGAAAGGGTCTGCTCTCAATGGGTGCATGCTATGAATTTAATGGCTAATCAATTCCTAGATGAATGATCCCTGACCGAACAACCCAGTGGCTTGGAAATAAACACTATTGATTAGGAAGGTCATGAGCCACTAGAAGAGACAACCATGATGTTATGGGATTCCAACCACCTGATGCCTTTAAACGACGCCGCTAAAGTGCAAGAACCTCCTGCTGAAGTCCTAGATCTGTAGACGCGAGGTAGAATTCAACCGGTCCAAAATAATCCCACCACTACTCAGTTATCTAGAGGGAATCAAGCGACCGATCATCCAAAACCCCTATTTTCTTCTCAAAAGAATCCCACTAACATACACATACATTAAGCTCCTAAGCTAGACTATAATGTAGTGGAGGACTTGAAGAAGATGAAGGGTAATGTTTCGGTCATGGCCATGTGCAAGATTCCCCAACAAAAGGATTTTCTGTTATAGGCCTTAAAGTCATTAGAAGTCCCTATGACGAGAACTGACCTAGGTGAGGTCCCATCCCCCACAGATTTAAAGAATAAACCGAGTGTTAATGCTTACTCTTTAGACAAAAGAGGAAAGCATTTTGTCCCTCCTTTCCTTTTAATGTTTGAAGTATTTAACAAAAACCTGCATAATTTCCTAGTCGATTCAGGGGCATCCTCCAATGTCATGCCATTGTCAATCTGCAAGAAATTGAATGCAACCCCGCTCAAAAGTGATAAACACGTTATAAAACTAGACATGACTCATGTAAAGGTTATTGGGGAACTTAAAGATTTCATGATCAAAATGGCTACACACCCAAAATTTGTTCAAGTAATTGACATAATCGTAGTAGACATCCCAGAGGCCTATGAACTGTTACTTAGTCCAGATTGGTCCGAGAAATTAAATGGATACTTTAGTACAGACTGGGCTCACCTCTAGTTTCCATTAAAGGGACATATAAACATGATTATGATCGATAGGGAAAGATATCTCAAACACACTGCTATCGATTTAGAATCTCTCAACGAATCCCCGTCAACAGATTTTCCCATGTTAGGAAACTACTCCTGTGATTATGATTTTGGAAATTTTGCCCCTCTCTCATCTGATATACCTCTCACTAAAAACTACAAAATGACCTTTCAAATAAATCTACTTGAAACCACAAAAGAGAGAATCTTCTATCAGGATCCTTTGTCGGGAGCAATAGACAAGGAAGATGAAGATGAGAAAATAACTAGGCATGAAGAAGTTACTAAATTTTTCTCACAAGTTTGGATGCTATATTTTGATGGGTCTAAATCACAAGAAGGGTAAGGAGCAGGATGTATTCTCATTGACCCAAGGGGGAAGCGGAAATTCCTATCCTGCTGACTAGAATTTGAATGCACCAATAACACTGCTGAGTATGAAGCTCTAGTTCAGGGACTAAAGAAAGCCATAGAATTAAACATTAAAGAATTGAAATTTTTTGGAGACTTTGAAATTATCATTAGGCAAGTGAAGAATACTATCCATTGCAATTCACCTCACTTGAGAAATTACCAGCAAGAGGTACACAGACTAATAGAAAAATTTGAGGCCTTCAACATTACTGCTATTTCCAGAACAAAGAATACTCTTGTTGATTCCTTAGCCACTGCAACCTCAATATTATCTCCTTTATAAGATTATGAAACCTCTAGGCTCATAGTGGAACTACTATACAAGCCTTCGATGCCTAAAAACATTTCTAAGTGGAAAGTATTTGAAGGAGATGAACATATTGTAGACTTCATGACTAACCAGGAGAATTTTAAGGATTTGTCCATTGATGACGAAGTATTCCAAGAACTACTCACAAAATCCAATCTCCACGAACATAATAAGGGGGCATATCACTCTGATAATAAAACAAGGTTTCAAATGATATCAAAAGGGGTGGCCAATTTGGAGAACCTTTTCGACCCAAGGGAAAGATTTAGAGGGTCAAAGAATGCAAAAACATGGAGTTCATGTCCTATATACAAGACAATAAACCTAGGAACCCCTGAAAACCCCAAGAATGAAAATCTAGGTAAAATAGTGTCCAAAGAAGACAAGAAATCTTATCTCAAAATTTTTAAACAATATCAAGACGTCTTTGCGTGGTCCTACCGAGAATTAAAAATTATGACACTCACATTATCCAACACACAATCCCGTTAAAATATGGAGTAAAACCCTTCCAACAAAATCTCAGGAAATACCACCCATCTCTGGAACCTCTGATGTATCAAGAGATGAAGAAATTTTTAGATGCCAATATTATTTTTTAGGTTAGACACTTTGCTTGGGTAGCTAATTTGGTGCCTGTTAGGAAAAAATATGGGGAGATCTGCCTATGTGTGGATTTCAAAAATATTAACAGAGCATCGGAAAAATATAACTACCCAGTCCCACCCATGGAAAAACTCTTACAAACAGTATCCAGCTCTCATTTTTTTCCCTCCTAGACGGTTTCTCAGGGTATAACCAGGTCCTAGTTTTAGAAGATGATTGATTAAAAGATACCTTCCAAACCAAGTGGGGAACCTTCGCTTATAAACACATGCCCTTCAGGTTGATCAAAGCAAGAGAAAAATTCGAGAGGGACATATATGTAGCTTTTCGAGGATTGATTAACAAGTGTGTGGTAGTCTATTTAGATGACTAACAATATACTCAAAAAACAAGGAAGACCACATTCAACATTTAACTCATATTTTTGAATGGTGTAGGAAATATGGAATATATTTGAACCCCAAGAAAACCATATTTGGTGTAGAGGAAGGGAAATTATTAGGCCACATCACATCTCAAGGAGGAATAAGCATCAACCCTAAGTGGATAAAAGAAATATCTCAACTTCCTTTCCCTCACAATAAAAATGCCATGCAATCTTTTTTCGGGAAGATCAATCTTGTGAGAAATTTTACTCCCGACTTCGTTGAAACTGTTAAACCTTTACAAAAAATGATTCACAAGGATGAAGAGTTTAAATGGGATGAAGAAAGAAGAGGATATTTTAATAACATCAAGATTGCAATATCCCAAGCACCAATACTGCGGAGCCCTGACTTGAGCGAGGATTTTTTCCTTTATACCTTTGCTTCTAACCAATCCTTGGCTGTAGTACTTACCCAAAACGATGATGAAAACAATGCAAAACTAATATCCTTTATGAGAACCAATATATAAGGAGATGAACTAAACTACCCTGCTATAGACAAACAAGATTACGTAGTATATAAAGCAATCAAGCATTTCAGAACTTATATCTTGAAGAATCACACCAAAGTCATAGTCCCTCACCCCGCAATCAAATATTTATTCACCCAACAGAACATGAGATAAAGGAGGGGGAATTGGATGGTAGTCATTCAAGAATTTGATCTAGATATAAAACCTGCCAAAATAGTTGAAGGACAAGGATTGCGTAAACTAGCTGCTGAGGCCCAAGATCTGATTAACGCAGAAGACCCTGGTTGGGAAAATGAGATATCATTATGGTGTGACGAGGCCCTATACATACTCCCAGGTGAGAATCTTGGTATGGAAACCTGTTTTATCTCATGCATGAAGGGTCTTGTACCAAAAATGAAAACCCTAGAGAAAGGAGAGCCCTCAGGTTAAAATCCACTCAATATTGCCTCATAAATTCTGTGCTTTTCCACGTAAACAATGATGGAGTACTGCTTAGATTTCTTGAATAGGACGATGCAGAAAAGGTGCTGAGAGAAATCCACGATGACCCAACAGGTGGGAATTTCGCAGGAGAAACCACAACTCATAAAATATTGAGGGCTGGTTATTATTGGCCCACTCTATTCAGGGATGCTCACACATATGCCAGGAAATGTAAAACTTATCAAGTGAGCGCTGGTAGGGAAAATGGAGCAACCATTCTGCTCCACCTGGTGACTACATCTAGACCATTCGATCAGTGAGAAATAGATGTCATAGGATAAATTACTCAAAATTATTCGAAACAACATAAATATATCCTGACTGCGACAGACTATTTTACAAGATGGACATAGGCTATCCCTCTCACACACATTAATGAAAAGGTAGTAATACAATTTATAGAATAACAATTGATAACGAGGTTTGGACTACCCTCTGTCTTTGTTTTTCACAATGCTACCTACTTTTCATCCATACGCTTGAATGAATTCTCTCTTGAAAAAGGGATAAGAATAATATACTATGCAAACTATTATTTGCAAGGGAATGGGGTAGCCAAGTCAACTAACAAAAACCTGGTAAGAATCTTAAAAAATACAATTGTTGAAAATCATAAGAATTGGCATAATTCACTCCACAAAATCCTATGGGCCAATAGAGTAACACCTAAATAATCCATAGGAAACTCTCCGTACTTTATGGTATATGGGAAAGAAGCCATTTGCCAAACAGATTGTGTCTTCCATCTTTACAACTCACCCATGCATCAAGAGGTTAGGCCTCATCCACTCTACAACAAAGGATTGATACCCTTCTCATGCTAGACGAAGAAAGAGAAAATGATAAAGCTAAGTTCACCGCTCATCAACAAATAGTTAAAAGATGGATTGACAAGCACAAGGACAAAGAAACAAGTTTTGAAGTAGGGGACCTAGTTTTGAAATGGGATAAAGCAAACGAGTCTAAAGGAAAACACTTGAAATGTCAAAATATTTGGCTCGAACCTTTCCAAGTATCCGATAAAATTGGGGCAGGCACATATCGATTGAAAAATCTGAGGGGGGAACCCAACACCCTCCCAGTGAATGGCCAAGCCTTAAAATAATACTTCTCTAAAAAAATGTGTCTTTTCATGATTTCTTTAGCATATATTTTGATCAGGATAAATGCATAAGTTTAGGGTAGGCTGATTTCAAACTCCTCTTTATATTTGTCTTTTATTTTTCTCAGTATTTTCTTGTAATTTTTTTTTTTTTTTTTTCTGTAAAGTAATTTTTTTTTTTTTTTTTTCTGTAAAGCAGTGGTCGACTTTAATAAATATGGTAAAGCAGACTTTGCTCCTAATTTTTGCTTACGTGCAACATAAGAGACGTTGGGAAAGTACAAATTTCTTAAAGGAGATCTATATCCTATCTTTGCAAAACATACAACCTTGGTAAGTGATGAAATGTTTGCCTGGTGGTCTGGTAAATCCCAAAGGTAAACATGGATAGTTGGAAAGGATCACATGTACCTCTATATAGAGCTAGGAAGGATTTCACCTTAATAGTTTCTCCTTGCAGATAACAAACGTCCTCCTCTTCGACTCACTCGTGGAATTTCTTCTAGAAGAAAATGAGCTATATTAAAATGAGTGCAAAGTCTGAGAGGGTATCCAGATAACTCCTTTGGGGCTATGAACGTTCACTGACAGTAGAGCAAGGTCTATGATGTTGGGGTGACTTCGTCGGGGCTATGGACGCTCACTGGCAGCGAAGTAACACTGTAGCGAAGGAATAATGATAACTAAAAATGGCCTCAAGCCACTGGATTCCTTACTCGACTCTTTTCAAAGAAGGGCGTGGGTCATGGTCAAGAGGAACAAAGGTGGGAAAAGGGATGAACTCCATAGGAGGATTCATGAACCCGAGAAGTTGTGTACGCATGGATAGGAAATACTCTATTGAATGCAAAGATAGGTAGTTTCTCAACCATATTCTACACAAGATAAGCCCGAAGGAAGGATCAAAGATTCTGTTTTCACCCAGAAAATTGCCATTTGTTGAGCACTCAACACACCCTAAAAGATTTGTGATTTTTTTTCTCTTTTGGGTACCACTTTGTCTTTTTCCTTTTTTATGAATTGAGTCTGTTGTGTAGGGATAATTAAGTTTTATGTTCCTATGTTTTATCATTGATCACATTCCAGTTGGTTTGGACTTGTTGAGTAGATTAACTTCTCTTCTAAAGAACTCTTGACATTTTAACTAAGTATACACAACTATAATTTTGAGCCATGCACCCATTATCGGCTTCAACATGATTTGTGCAGTAAAATTGACCATACGATAGCGATAAGCGTTGATCGACGATCACCGATGTTTCATCGACATCAGGGGGGTACAAAAAAATGATAACATCGACACACCTAACAAACCTCCGATCACCGATCACTAATACATTTGAGGTCAGTGATATCCAAAGGAAACCTTAAATTGCGGAAAGTATTTACTTCGACACAACACTAAGTGCCAATTGCCGATCGGTAATATGTTATCGGCATAGGTGAACTCTGAGGGATGAAATCACAAAGTAATAAACATAGAAACTCACCGATCGTCGATCCTCGACATGTCATCAACATCGACAAGATAGGCCGAGGTTCCTAAATCCATGTCTAAAGAAATTCCCCGATTTCGAAGAAACTTTTAACGAAGGAACCAAAATCAAGTGTCACGTGTCATGATCACCCTTCCAGGTCATCATTTCCACGTCAACACTGTATGATAGTCTGGGTCGGCATCAAAGATTTTGCTAAAAGAGGTATTAATGAACGTTTTCTAAGAAAATCGCCGATGTCGATCCACTTGTTTAAACTGTCGGATTGATAGGACATTAACGACAGGATGGGACATTTTCAATGAAAAATAAGATCGATTTTTGTTATTTAATGGGCCAATCAATGTGTTGATTAACACACATTACTAACCCATGCATCGACCAAATAATAGAAGTTTGAAACCACTGATGAACTACGTAGCACCCTGCTCCTGCGCTGCCAGCTTGCAATCGCATTTAATCTCGAGCAAGATTAAGATCTTGGTGATGGATTATTCAGACCGCATTTATGTCCTTAATTCAATAACTAACATGACAAGGTAAGTATGCTCCATGTTTAAATTATAAAGACAAATTATGAACACAACAGTCACTACCCAAGTCTTTCATTGTCAGAGCAGTCGAAGGAGTGAGAAAGCGTTTCAGGAGCTCACAGTCGATTTTCATAATTCTAAACTAGGTTAATCTTGTGCGAAGGAGAGATATGAACCGTCTGTATCATTTTGGTAGCCACAAGTGTTTATTTTTTATTATCATTTCTGCAAGTTGGTATCTCATTTTGTTCTTTGTGCAGGAAAATGCCTCCAAGGAAGCCAATGACCAGGCACTCATCGAGAGCACCAAAATTGAAAGAAGCAAAGATCGATGAAGGATCCTTGCCCGATGCTACTAGACATATTGATTTTTCCACTAAAGTGGAGCCAGTCATCCAAACTTCCACTAAAAATGTGTTTTCCTAGCCTCCTGCATTCAGTGACAGAGAGGAAAGTACTGGATCGAAAGTGGTGCTCCCTCAGTGGGGAGATTTGTTTAACAGAATCAGTCAAGAAGATTATCGAGAATTTGTCCCACATAATGAACCAGATGTTCGAATGCTCGATGATCAAGTATTCTCGAACACTCGATGATCCTGCCTGCACATGGTACCCTATTGAACCCCAGTCTTTCCTTGCATTGAAACTCTGGGGTGGATAATCGTCCACATGGATGTGACAAAATGCGTGGTAAATGATGACAATGGTGGATGTGTTGGGGTTTTTATCCCAATAGAAGTCCATAAATAATACAAACTTAGAGACCCAGAGGAAAGGTTAAATACCGAGTTTGTGGTAAAATTCTATGAGTTCCATGACACCAATAGGTTGATGGCCTCATGGTGAAAAGAGGATAAGAGGTTTATGGACAGGAGCAATGGCTGGTACAATACATCCAATATTAGAGAGCCATATATTTATTTGATGGCTCTAATCTACCGATTATATAGAGAGAGGGATTGCACCAAGTTTTCAGAAGATTTGATTCCCCTGACATACACTCTAGCAATCTATGATAGCAACTTCAACCAGAGATTTGATTCCCCTGACATACACTCTAGCAATCTATGATAGCAACTTCAACCGGGGAGCGATTATTTCAAAACAACTAAGCACCAACATACTACAAGCCCAGATGCCAAAGGATGGAGAAAGGCTAGCTTTCCACATGGCATCATACTTACTAGATGTGATCTGCGCAAGGAACGTCTTTGCAGGCATGAATCTAAGCTGGCATATTGCTGAGCTACATGTTCATGTCTATTTCAACATTTTGTGGGAGAACAGGTACAAGAGATATTATGCTCCTATATGTGATGGATTTATAGGTCGAGTTTATTTTATCCTTTTTAAGAAAGAATGCCCAAGTCTTATGACAACAACCAAGAAGATGATTTCCAAAGTAGACCACTGGTACCTGGAAGAAACTACCACCTACATCAGAGTGTTTGGGGACACTAACACTCCACATTTAATCCCCACTCATGTACCGAACTGGATCGTTGTGGGAGAAATATATTATCAAACCATTTTGAAAGGCTATAATGCCACTTTGGTAAAAGACAAAAAGAGAGCATTCATATCCTATGTAATTCATGTAGGGTTTTACATGGTGAAAGATATTGCACAAGCAAAACAAGAGGGCTTGAGATAGTTGGAGTATAGATTTCCCACAGGTTGATTTCAAAAACATGACCCAAGGGCCTAGTACCCCAACATGCATCATAGGTGTCTTCGTGCTGGCTATATGCCCATGATAAGTTTGAAGACAAAATATTTACAGAAGGTGCCTAGGACTAGGAGGAGGTGATCGAGAGAAAAGATAACCCTAATATGACAAGATTTAAATCCATGAAAATAGATGAGCAAGTTGAATCGATAGAACATACAACTCAAGAATCCCTCAAGTTTAGGGAAGAAAACATAGCGGAAGAGGCCACAAAGGCATAAAGGAGAGGGATGTTGTTGCTAGAAGAAGCCCAAAGAGTCATCCAAAGGTTAGAAAATGATCCCCAACTGAACCCTTTGATAGAACCCATAAGGTTCACCCTAACCGACACAATCAATCTTGGAGAGGAGCTAAATGGCTCAGAGTCAACCCCACCAAAGGAGACTTCTCATCGAGAAAACATAGGAATTATGTCACAACAGGCAAGGTTGTCAGTTGTTGCTACAACATAGTTGGGGAAAGCAAGAACATCAAGTGGGACAGATGTGCCTGATGTCCTCATAGACCTAATTACCATATACGACGATGAGGAAATCTCAGGAGTTTCTCTCATAACCCGAGTACTAATCATGGAGGAGGGAGAACCAAGAGAAAAATATGCTCTAACTCCTGAAGATTTGACTTCAATTCCCCAAGAAGGCAATGACCAGGCCGGAAGCATGATGGACACTAAATTTCTTGACCAATTGGGAATTCAACATAAGATGGAAAACTCAAAGGAGGAGTTGGGCTCTGTTGAACAGGAAGAAGAAACACAATGATAAAAAATCGAAACCTTAATGGTTGATCTTCCAGTAAATGCTGATCCTTTTCCCCTCTCCCCATCTAAATTTGAGACTCCGCCAGCCGACGAACCCCAATAGGAGGCTGAGTCACCAGGACATACAAAAGTTTCCCTTGCTAAGGAAATACAAGAGCCGATCATATAACACATATATACGGAAGGAAGCCTAGGAAAAACTCTGACCTGGGGAGACAAATAGATTCTTGAGCCAGTGGACGAGCTCGTAGATATACAAGCAATTGCTTATGATAGAAAGAGGAAATATGTGATGAGAAGGACCACCAAGAAAAGGAGGCTCATGCTTGATAGCACACTCCTCATCACCACAAAAGAAACACTTCCCAACTTAGAGAGTGCTAAGACAACTGAGCTGATCGGGGAAGGAATGGATATAACTGATGCAACACTGGACATAGTGAAAAGGGATGAAAAGGAATTAACAATAGAAAAGAAATAGCTGGATCATCTGCTCCATCTAGTGAAGTATTATAAGGATTCGATGCATGTAGTAGTATTTGTTGGACAAATGAGAGGGGGGGTGAATCAGTTGTTACTGTGCTTAAACAATTATGGTTCTTTTAAACTCTTTGTAGAGATACTGAATGATGATCACAATAATGCAGGGAAATAAACAATGGCACTTTCAACATCATTCACATATATGAGAAATACAGAGACAAATATTTCCCGAGGAAACCCGTGCAGGGTAAAAACCTCTTTTTCTTTATATGATAAGTAATAGTTATTACATTCTTTACAGTATCATACATATGAGCACCAACTCATAATGAGGCTACAACCTCAGTTTTGTAAGCTGCAACTTGTTGAGAGCACCAACTCTCTGTTTTCTCTAGCACCCACTAGAAGGAAGCACCAACTCCCTGGTTTCTCTAGCATCAACTAGAAGGAAGCACCAACTCCCTGGTTTCTCTAGTTCCAACTAGAAGGAAGCACCAACTCCCTGGTTTCTCTAGCACAAACTAGAAGGAAGCACCAACTCCCTGTGTTCAAGCCCCCACTTGAACCTTTGAGGACACCAGTCCTCCCTAGCTCCTCCCAACCACCCTGAAATATAAACCTTTTCTACTGAAACTTATTACAGTGATATGATGTTCAACAATGGCTTACCAGACTCATCAGTGTTCTGCTGCATTTCGTTGCTTTGTCTGCCTCATTGCCTTTCTACACACATCACTTGCGCTATCTGTTCTTCCACTTTTTATGCTCTGTGTGCCATGTCCATTCACTACACAGTTCCTCTTCTATGCTATTCAACTGCTGCACTCTCCTCCTTCTTCACACATGAATCACCTTCACCAACAACAACCACAACAAACTCCAATCGCAACAACCCCCCTTCTCTTCTCTGTACTATGTATATATAGCTTCTGTGCATCTTGTGCATGCAATATTTTCCATTCCTATGCATGCTCATACCGCACCAATCTCCTCCACCTCTTGAGTGCTCTGCGTGATCATCATCGTAACTCTTCAGCTTCTCTGGCTATTTTTCCCACGCGTTCAGCATCACTGGATGTTATGTTGAGATTCCTCAGCCTCTCTGGTAGTTGAGACTCTTCGTCTTCTCTGTGACAGTCGAGCTCACCTTCCCTGTTTTAGTTATAAGATTCCATGCTCATCCATCTCTCAATCCCTTCTAAGAATAGTCTTCCTTCACTTGGACGAAGCTTGGAGACTCTTCATCTCCTCTGGCGATCACACATGGGTCTCTTCAAATTCTCTAGCAGATGCCATCAATGGTTTCTGGTAGTTTCACTATGTCGTGCATCAATAGCCCTCCGATCAACACTTGATCTGATGGTTCAGATTACATTGCGATTTCACATATCGCGATATCGGGATTCCTGATGTCAATAATTTTTGACATGTCCAAATATCGATCCCCGATGCCTCTCCATTGACTGGAATCAACGGTCCAGATCAAAGCTTGCTCTCACGGCTCAGATTACATTGTGATTTCACATATTGCGATATCGGGATTCCTGATGTCAATAATCTTTGACATGTCCAAATCTCGATCCCCGATGCCTCTCCATTGACTGGAATCAACGGTCAAGATCAAAGCTTGATCTGACGGCTCAAATTCCATCGTGGTTTCACATATCACGAAATCGGGATTCCTGTGGTGAATGTTCTTTGACAACTTCAACATTCGATCCTCGAAACTCCGACATGGACTGGAATCAACGGTCTAGATTTGATCTTGATTCAACGATTGTGATTTAAGTCGTGATTTTTCATATCATGAAATCGGGATTCCTGTTGCATTGTTTCTTTGACATCTCCAACATGCGATCCTCGAAACTCTGTCATGGTGTAAGTCTGCTGACGTCACATGTGTTAAATAACTGCCACGTGTCACCCTGATTCGTGACTTACATGTGCTTGGTATGTTGAATCGGTCTGACACTTGTCATTACCTAGTTGTGCCACGTGTTCCTAGCTGACGTGGTCTGCTGACGTGAGTCGGGTCGACGGTCTAGATCACATCTTGATCTAACGGTTCAGATTCAGTCGGGATCTCACCCATTGCGATTTTGGGATTCTTGATGTCAATATTCTTTGACATCTCCAACTATCGATCCTCGAAACTCCGACAGGGAGTCGGATCAACAGTCCACATAATCCTCTGAGATGGACAGTCCTCCTGCTTTCGATATTTGTGAGCCCTCTACTCCTTGCACTTTTAAATATCATGCAGGTTTTCCTCGATCCAACGATGGTCGGACCCTGAGCTCAGCTCTGATGCCTGAGATCTATCCTCCCCTTCAGTGCACTCTTCTTGTCTTTATTCATATCTAACGACCCTCAAGCTGTCAGGATTTGTGGACCCTCTACTCCTTGCACTTTAACGAACGTGCAGGTTCTCCTCGATCCAACGGTGGTCGGACCTTGCGCTTGGATCTAACGCCCGAGATCTATCCTCCATATCTGCGCGCTCCTCTTATCTACATTGAGATCTGATGGTTATCGAGAATTCGGGATGGGATCCAACGATCACCGATGCTTCTCCTCCAAGCTTACACATCCTTCTTACTTGAATTTCTAAGTGTCAAAGGCCTCGACCTTTGATCCGCCTGTGATCCTAAGTATGCTATCTCCTTTGAGCTTTAGTCATGAGTTAACCTCATCCCTGGTGCACACCTACGCACTGCATTCGAATCTGCACTAATTCCTCCCGAGCTTACGTTGTTCCTATTTTTCCATCGATGCACACTCTGATCCTGCCATCTTCACTGTTGTACTTGCCATCAATGACAAGCATACGCTACTTGCTAAACATTTTCCAACAATCTCCCCCTTTGGCATTGATGGCAACTAAGGCACCCAAATGATTTTCTCCCCCTTTGACATCAATGTCAAAGAAGAGACATGCTCCCCCTAAGCTATTGCAGTAATTTTAGGAGGCATTAGATATTCAAACAATGCAAA
This sequence comes from Picea abies, assembly GCA_900067695.1. Taxonomy (NCBI): domain Eukaryota; kingdom Viridiplantae; phylum Streptophyta; class Pinopsida; order Pinales; family Pinaceae; genus Picea; species Picea abies. Next base: position 451 of record CBVK0101536947.1, on the reverse strand, counting down.
ACTCCCCCTAACAAGATGTACTTTTTAGGTGTGAAACAAAATGACACCCAGCTTCTGTCTGAGATATTCAAATGGTGTCTTGGCTAGGGGCTTAGTAAAGATGTTTGCAATTTGTTCTGTGGTGGGAATGTAATGGACCTGAACAATCTAATTGGTGACCTGCTCTCTTAGAAAATGATATTTTATGGGAATATGTTTTGTCTTGGAGTGGAGGACAATATTTTTAGACACACTGATGGCACTTGTGTTATCACAATGAATTGGGATTGGTGAAATATATTTTACCTCTAAGTCTGCAAGTGTCTGAATCATCCATAATACCTATGTGCAACAGGTAGCAACATCAATGTACTCCGCCTCTGTGGTTGATAAAGAAATGGAACCTTGATTTTTACTAAGCCAGGCTACTAAGGAGTTACCCAAGAAGAATTCTCCTCCACTGGTGCTTTTT
>CBVK0101536945.1:0-18662 GCA_900067695.1 Picea abies | reverse complement strand
AAAAAAAAAAAAAAAAAAAACAAGAATTGCAATTAGTCAGTCAGTGGGTCGACATGCGTTGGATGGTCAACAACACTGGGCATTACACGGGATTGCTTTCGAATAAAGAAACCCAAAGTTGCATCCAATCATAGTAGTAAAAACCATAGTATATAATCCATGTAATACAACAAATCACGCAGAGGAGAATCCCGTAGGTTTGACCCCGAGACTTCTGCCCAAATAACAATGATGAGCTACCGAACACGGCCTCTTGTTTAAGAACACCACTCTCGCACTCAACCAAGCATCAAGTGCAAGGAGGATATTACAAGTGGGAAACCTTTGGCTCATCATGTCCAAATGCTTCCTTTAGGTAGTCCAGAGGCAGGCCAAGGCTTTCAGAAAACACAAGCAACAAGGTCCTACATAGCTCCAGCGTTCCTTCGTAGTACTCCTTCATTCTAGTCCTTTTATGGATAGGTTTCTTCTTTCACAAAGTGCATTGTCTCTTCTCCCAACCTTATCATAGCTTCCGATTGAATATTGGAGTGTCTTACTGTTGGTGATATATGTTTGCAAAAGAATTCAACTATTAGCTTCTGCAAAGCCCTTTAAATATTTTGCAGAACCTGTGGTACGAAATCAATAGTGAATAAACCCACAAACTTCACACTATTACACAGGTGTATCCACACAACATACCAAGGCATGCGCCTAGTCACCAATGAGGATCTCCAACGAACCTACGAGTCTGCACCTTTATGCACAAAACATCTGAAAATACCCAACGAGAAAACAAAACAATGCACAATCCATCGCCCAAGCACAAGCATCGAACACCAGCACACAAATCATTCACCAAGAAATAATACAAGCCAACCACCAACTCCAGAAACCAAATGCTCGACAAACGAGGAGAAGAAGCCATGAGAAGAGGCCATGGCGGCCGACCGGGTAACCAGAGACCTCACAAGAGGAAACAATGAGGAAAAGAGGAATTAGGGTTACGATGAAAAAGGTTAGGGTTAAGATATGGGAGGGGCGCTAGAGGAAGCAAAGAGGGCACGTGGAATCCATGTGTGCCCGCACTTGTTTTTAAATTATTTTGATTTTCTTGTATTATTTATTTCAAAAAAATTCTTTTATAAATTGTGTGTTCGTTTAAATTTTTTTTTTTTTTGTGTAAAGATAATTAACCTAAATTAAATTAATCTAAAGATAATTTAGGTTAATTTAATTAAATTAATTAAAAGTTATTTAAGTGGTTACCCTAAATTAGGTTAATTTAATTAAATTAATTAAAAGTTAATTAAGTGGTTACCCTAAATTAACCTAAATTATAATTTAGTGTAAAGTTAAACTACATTAAAAGTTAATTAAAATATTAGAGGGTCCATGAGTTTTGAACCCAAGACCACCCACAAAGTGAAGTGCCTCGAGAAGAGCATTAACACCAACATGCCCTCATGAGTCTTTAGAAATAAACTCATATACTTAAATAGATTAATGGTAACAGAGTTGCGCCAAGGAGAGTAGCTGCAGGGATTTCAATGGCAGCGAGTGTAGGATCTCATTCAGCGCCAACGACACAGACAGGTCCATGGCCATGTCAGGGAACAACTAGTAGGGGAAGGAACTCGTTTCAAAGACAGTCACAGAACCATGCACAGGTTCAATCCTATGTTACCTGTTGGGGACATGGAGGACGTCGTTACCAGCATGACTGCCCAAAGTTACAATCAGGATTTTGCATAGAGAAGGAAAGGCCCCAATGGGAAGAGAAAGTGGCAGCCATCAGATTTACACAGTGGTTAATCATCGCCAGGCAGAACATCAATCCATGGTGGTGGAATCATCAGGTGCACTAAATCATAGAAATGATAAGATTTTGTTTGATTATGGTGCGACATATAGTTTCATTTCACCCTCTGCAATAGAAAAGAGTGGGTTGGTAGCCTACGAGCATGATGACTTTAAACAAGTCGAGATGGCTCCGGGGGAAAAACAAGCGGTAGGACCTAGTGTTGATAATTGTATATTAGACCTAGGAGTGTGTACTACCAAGTCGAAGGTATATGTCACTGCTCTTGGGGCGTATGACCTAATCATTAGAATGGATTGGTTAGAAGCTCACCGAGCTTTGGTAGATTGTTTCGCAAAGAGGACGCTTTGTGTCGACGATGAAGGAAGACCAGTAGAGATCCAGGGTGTACAGAGAAAAGTGTCATTACACTTTATATCAACTATGAAGGTTAAGAAATTCTTGAGGCAAGGGTTTCGATTGTATGTAGTGGAAGTAGTGAATGAAAGGAAGGGACCCTCATTGGATCAGTACTCGGTATTGTCAGAATTTCAGGATGTTTTTCCGAACGAGTTACCAGGGTTACCTCCTGAGAGGGAGCTTGATTTTACTATTGAGATAAAACCTGGTGCAGAACCGATCTCCAAGACTCTGTATCGGATGACAGTGCTGAAACTTTCCGAATTGCAAATGTAGTTGAAAGAGTTACTAGAATTAGGGCTAATAAGGCCCAGTGTTTCACCTTGGGGCGTGCCGGTAATTTTTGTAAAGAAGAAGGATGGATCCTTATGACTGTGTATAGACTACAGGGACTTGAACCATGCTACAGTGAAAAATAGGTACCCAATGCCATGAATAGATGACCTCTTCGATCAGATGAAAGGAGCAACGGTATTCTCAAAGATTGATTTGCGATCAGGGTATCATTAGTTAAGGATTAAGGAAGGTGATATCCCAAAAACTGCCTTTCGAACTCGGTTTGGACATTACAAGTTTGTTGTAGTACCTTTTGGATTAACGAATGCACCAGCAGTATTCATGAACCTCATGAACGACGTATTCTGGAAGTACTTAGACCGTTTTGTACAAGTCTTTTTAGATGACATCCTCATCTATTCCAAGAATGAAAGAGAACATGAGGAACACTTACAAATAGTGTTGTCCTTCCTTAGAGAGAACAAATTGTATGGGAATCTTTTGAAGTGTTCCTTCTTCTAGAAAGAGATCCACTATTTAGGTCATATCGTTTTTGACGAAGGAATCTCTGTGGACCTAGAAAAGGTAAAGGCCATTATGGAGTGGCCAGTGCTGAAAAATTCCATGAGGTGAGAAGATTCATGGGGCTAGCAGGTTATTACTAGAGATTTGTGGAAGGGTTCTCAAAAATAGCGAAACCCATCACCACCTTGAAACGCAAGGGGGTCATGTATGAATGGATAGAAGAGTGTGATAGTACATTCATTGAGCTTAATAGGTTACTAACTAGTGCACCAATTCTATGAGTGTCAGATATGGAAAAGGACTTCATAGTCTGCACGGATGCCTGAAAGAAAGGGTTTGGGGCCGTGCTAATGCAGGATGGAGGAGTGATAGCTTATGCATCAAGGAAGTTGAAGAAACATGAAGAGTTATATGCGACTCATGATTTAGAGTTGGCAGCTATAATGCTAGCTCTGAAAATTTAGAGGCACTATCTTGTGGGGTGAAACTTTGAGCTCAAAATGGACCATCAAAGTCTAAAATATCTCTTCACTCAAAGAGATATGAATGCAAGGCAAAGGCGATGGAGTGAGTTTATGAGTGAGTATGATTTTGGGTATTCCGTACATCAAGGGAAAGGAAAATGTGGTCGCACATGGCTTGAGTAGGAGACCACGTATCTTCTCCTTGGTACCCTTAAAGGTCAATCTGAGGGAACAAATGTTGACACAACTCCAAGGAGACAGTTGGTATTTAAATGTTACTTCAAACCTCCAGAGCGGGAGGTAGTTAGATCCAACGTATGAAGGATATAGTCTGGAAGAAGACGAACTGTTAAGATATTGAGGAAGGATGTACATTCCTGAGAATGGGGATATTCGAAGCATCATACTGAAGGAAGCCCATAGAGAATTTTATTGTGCACCTCCGGGTGTGAAGAAGATGTACGCAGATATAAGGAAACACTTCTTCTGGGTAGGCACGAAGCATGATGTAGTCCATTTCCTCGCCAAGTGCCTAGAATTTCAACAAGTGAAAGATGACCACCATCACCTGGCAGGCCTCCTACAACCACATGATGTCCCTATGTCCAAGTGGGAAGTCATCTCTATGGATTTTGTTGTGGGGTTGCCACTCACATCTCATAGACACAATGCCATTCTTTTGATAGTGGATAAGTTAACCAAGAGTGCTCATTTTATTCCGGTTAGAGAAAATTACGACGTCATTGATGTGGCACGTGTGTTTGTAAGCAAGGTTATCCGTTCGCACGGGATACCTAAGAAGATCATTTCAGATAGGGACTCCAGATTCACTTCTAGGTTTTAGACAAGTTTACAGTCAGCATTGGGGACTCAATTGAACTTAAGCACAGCTTATCATCCTGAAATAAATGGACAAACGGAGAGAGTAAATCAAGTCATGGAAGACATGCTTGGGATGTATGTCATGGATAATCAAACCTAGTGGGAGAAGTACTTACCTTTGGTAGTGTTTGCCTACAATAACAGTTTTCATAGTTCCATCGGAATGCCACCCTACAAAGATTTGTATGGGAGGCCATGAATAATGCCATTGAGTTAGAATAGACTAGAATACTGAGTAATAGTTGGGCCAGAATTGATTCAGGAGATGGAAGAACAGGTGATTCAGATTAGGCGGAGACTAAAGGAAGCACGGAATAGGCAGAAAATTTATGTGGATGCACACTGGACTGACCGAAGTTATGAAGTGGGAGACTAGGTTTTCATTTGTATCAGGCCTAATAAGAGTACCATATGGTTTGGGAAGGGGACAAAGTTGTCACCTCAATTTATAGGACCATTTAGAATCCAAGAGAAAATTGGACCCGTTGTCTATCGTCTCGTACTACCACCCCACATGCATAAAACTCATAATGTATTTCATATATCTATTTTACGTCATTATGTTGTTGATAAATCACCTAAACTAAATTGGAAGGAATTGCAAGTATCGGACATGGGAACCCTCATGGTAGAACCATTATGCATATTGGACCGTAGAGTCCGACAACTCAGGAATCATCTGGTAGACCAAGTTAAGGTCCAATGGGACAAGTATAGACCAAGATCTGCTACTTGGGAAGACACCGAGACACTACGATGAGACTATCCCTCACTTTTGACCACCTCGGGAATATGTTTCTCGAAGGTAGGGTGTATGTGACACCACCTTTTGACTTAGACAACTAGGATTACTTGAGACCTATATAATTTATTTTCTAGTCATCGTGAAACTATTAAATGATACACTTAAACTTTAAAATGTATGAAATTTTATGAATGTTTAAATTTTATTGATGATGATGTATGTAATGCGATCTACTATGAGAATGTAAATTGTACGAATGATTAAATGTTATTCATGATGATGTTTATGATGTGACATATTATGAGAATGTGAATTTTATGAAGGATAAATGCTATTAGAATGATGTTGGATATGATGCAATCTATTTTGGTAAATGATAATCTTATGAATGGGTGTCGAAATTGAATTATGGGATATTATGAGATCTATTTCTAACTGGAAAACTTTGATGATAATTTATCGGTACAGGGATACCAAATTGAAATGATGATAGTATGCAATTACATGATGATAATGCGTAGAAATGTATGAGTTTGTGTTACAGACTAATCTACAGGTTATGAGCTATGAAATAGCCAAGGGATAATGATGATGAATGTGGATATCATGACCACTAGCCAAGAAACATTATGGTATGAATATTGTATGTGAAATTATATTGGTTTGTATGCATTGCTATGATATGTGGACCAGTGCAGGATTTCAGGTGAAGAGACTACCCAAAACCAAATAAACGATGACAAAACCCCCAACAACATGGTGCCACTGTGTATTCCATTGTAGGGTGTGGACCCTAGTTATGATTAGGAGGGGTGGAAGCATTTCCCACCGTGTATCCTTCGAAACCTGAAGTCATGGGAGGACGATGTTAGTTCACGCTCCCCAAGACGTGTGATGATGACTGTCAGATGTCTGATAGGGAATTTTGGTCGAGATAGAGACACTTCCTCTTATGGGTTCTATTTGGAGTTAGGTCAATATAGTTGATGCTCCAAGATAGTCTAGCAAAGGAAGAATAGGAATGGAGATGGAAGTAGGTTAGGGAGGAAGGATGAGTAGTAATAGTTGAGAAGGTATGGAGATTTGTCTTGTGGTAGAATTTAATGTTTTCCCTTCTAAAAAGAAAATGTGCATATATGAATATTTATAATTTCGTAACTAAACCATAGTTGTCTATAAAATTGTTGAAACAGGATAATTGTAATTAAAGGATTTCTTAAACATTTGATTGGTTTATTGTCTATTATAAAAGACTAGTCTTGCTGACTGGATTGGATGCCTACATAAATTACTAAAGGATGGTAGTTTTGATTATTAGTACATGCACGAGACTTGTATGTACTAGCTACACATACATTTCTTGTACATATACACTAGTATGTATGAGTTTTCTTGACTTACTTACTGATAGTGTCGGTTAATTGTTATGAATGTGTGAACCATGTTTCTTTTCTTTGTACCAGAAGATACCTTAACTTTGGGAAGAAGTTTCCTGAAGGGTGGGTGTATGTAATGAACTTGCTTAAATAAATGTATAGAATTATTAATTATAATTAAATTGACAATCTGATTGTCCTAAGATGTTAGCTAAACAATAATTATTTCTTATATAATATTAACTAATTAATTATCATTAATTATTTGTTCATAACTGTCAATGATTAATTAATTATTAATCGACTCTTTAATTATGTGAGTAAAGAATTAATGGGGTTAATAATTTAATTTATTAAGACTTACATATACAGGAGGGGATAGGCCAATAAATGTAAAGATAAGATAAGATAAGATAATAAATACAAGGGGATAAGATAATAAATAAATGAATAAGGAAATTAATGAAAGGAAGAGTCAGTGAAAGGGGAATATGATGGGGAAAGCCTTACAGTGGAAGGCATTCTTTTGGAGGAGGATTTTTTTGATTTTTGGGGGAGGAAGCATTTTGGAGGGGGACAAGAGTACTGGTTTCTTGGCTTGGTTTTTCTGGTTCTATGGGAGAGTTCTACAGACTGTGAGTATCAATGCAGGGGGAACTACGTTGCTATGGGTTTTGGGCACGAGGGCCAGGATTCCTTTCGGTTTCCTGGATCTAGGGAGCCAGACAGGCTGCTCCTAGATGGCTAGGAGGATAGTCAGTTTGGGAAGTGTTGGTCAGTGCATCAGGCCAGGCAAGACAACAGCAAGGCAACAGGGAAGGGAAAATCATATCGATGGGAATTAGCATCAGAAGCAGGTATTTTATTGTGAATTGTTGAGTTATTTCCATGTTGTAGATAGATTTTAACTTATGAAGAATATTTATGCTTATGATGTGAATGAATAATTTACGTATAAGAAGGAAATTATATGTTAATTGAATTAAAATTTTGTATTTAATTAAGCTAGGTCCCTACATTCTTAAGGCATCTCCTTTCCTTTGTCGATGCACTCTTGTAAAGCCTTCCTTCCTTAGAGTGTTCAACAACCCTAAGGTTCTCTTAAGAATTAAAACACTTCAGAATGTGTTGTTCTCGTACGCTCTCGTACTTTCTCTATTCCCTCATGGAAAAGTGTGACAAAGTATTCAATAAATCTACGTTGTGTTTCCTTTTACACAGTCTTGCTTTCCAAGGTACTTAACAACCTTGAAATTTCCTCTCGATTCTATGAATTATCCTAGTATGCCCTCCTAGAAACTTCTCTTCTGACACCACTGAGTTCAGACATGCACTCCTTGTGTCAGCTCACAGAGTTTCCACCCTCTATCGTGCACTCCTTGCACTTAGCCTAGAGAACAAGACTTAATCCAACACACTCATAGACAAAAAATCGTATATCTATCTCTGCAGACGATTTCTAACATACATATACAACTCAAATGCATAAGAATGACATTCACGACAAAACATCCACACATCCATTACATAGAAATTGATAAACAGAAAAAAAATGTTCCTTTTCTATTAATGGTAGAATTCCAAATTCCAAATGGTCGGGTCCACACTACGACTAATTCTTGACTCTCTGTGTTTCTCTCCCTATATCCTATGCATCCTCTACTCATTCCTCTTCCTTTTTTTTTTTTTTTTTTTNNNTTTTTTTTTTTTTTTTTTCTGCTAGAAACAATACAATAGTTTTATACAACAGGGGCTCGATGATCTTCCCTGAAAACTAACCTAGTGGTGTCTAATCACCATTCAAAAACACCTGACTACCGAGGCATATTACAATGATGGAAATATGATCCCAATTGGATGCAGATCCCTCCCATTGTCAACCACTTAATGGCGACATTATCTCCATCTTGTGCGAAGGCACAAATTGGCTCTTCCATCTTGTCAATATTAAATTCCTTGATCATTCTTAGATTCTCAAAGGAAATATGAGAGAGCGATGCCTCTCCCTTCCTTAAATGTGAACCACTCATGCTAATCAACTGGTTCATACTAAGGTGGAGTGATGATCTTGCATCATTTTGGCTATGTGCAAGGAGTGAGCGACAGAGTGTTGAAACTTTGTGAGCTAACGCAAGGAGTGTGTATCTGAGCCCATTCAAGTCAGAAGAGAACGTATCAGGAGGGCACCCCATCATAATTCACATACTCAAGGGAGAACCTCAAGGTTGCTGAATACCTTGGAGGAAATTCTACGCAGGAGTGAGCATAGGAAAAATTTATTGAAAACTCTCTAACAACTCTGCCTGGAGGGCATTGAGGAGGTGAAAGAGTGCACAAGAACCAACATGTTCTGAAGTGTTGAGAGTTCAAGGAAACCCATAGTTATTGAAAACTCCGAGGGAGAGAATATCTGCAAGTGTGCATTGAGAAGATAAAGGAAATGCCTTGGTAAACCTAAGGGATTTTAGGAACCAACAGGAAGACCTATGCAAGGAGTGCATCAGGGCAACACTTAGATAAGTGTTGTGGGGAAGTTGTCTAAAGGCTTAACCGAGTGCAAGGAGGGTGCTAGAGACAAAGTAAGCTCATCTTACAAGCTCAGTGGGAAGAGCATCGAGTTGCGAGGAGGGCACTAGAAAGTCCTTGGAAGCATGTAGAAGGGTCGATAACCTTAAGGATTTCAGCCAAGCACAAGATCGAAAGAATTAGCATCGTCACGTGCAGAGTTCTGCAAGGGGTGAAAGAGGTCGAGAACAGTCCAAGTCTCAGACAGGAAAGTGCTAAGTGTGCATGAGAGTAAGAACTTTCTAAAGTCTTGAATCCTAGTGGAGATTTCCATCATCAGGGATAAGACAGGTGTCTAAATATTAGAAGATCTGGGAGATAGAGTCTCGAAAAACTTGCATAGAGCAAGGTGGAATCCTCACGAAGTCACGAAGAGAGAAGTTAATCTGAACCATTAGAGCCAGAAGGAGATGTGGAGGAGATCCATGTATTTCAGAGAAGTGGTTCTCATAAATGGAAAAGGAGAGTAGTGCGGAAGACTCTTGAAGGCTGGAGTCTGAAGCCGATCACAACCGTTGACTGTGGAAGTAATGGGGACCATTGATCCTCGTACCCATTTTTGTTTACCGATTTGGAGTTCGGAGAATTAGGATTTGGTAGTGGTTGAAAAGGCCAAATATGAAGTCCAAAGTTCTTTTCAATGTTTAGCCCCGGGACACATCCCAAGGTCATATGGGAGGAAGATTCCTAGCATAGAGAGCTAGCGCCTTCCATCAAATTTCTTCAAAGGGACCAAGAAGGAGTCTGCGGGTTGGATGGGATGTGCACTTTGGAGAAAGAGGGACCTTTGAAATTTTAATTGGATTCTAGCAGGGAACCGTAGATTCGATCTAACTCAAGTGACTAAACGATCCTAGACTAGGAGGTTGAGAAACCCCACAGAGGAGAGATGAGAAAGAGGGTGTTTGTGTCATATCTTCTCCCCATTAAGCACTCAAAATTCCACAAAAACTATCAAAATAAACTACTTTTTTATTCCTCTAATGTTTCTCCAAAACTTTATCTTATGTTGACTTCTAACACTAAAACTAATATTCCCATGAATTTCTTCAAGAAATCTAGAAATGTCTGCCCAACATCAAAGAATTATTTGATAATCCCCATGAGGAAAAGAAGAGGAGGTATATGCATGTGATATACAAGTGAATTGACATAAGTTATTATGGTGACATGGATGATAAGAATGATATCTTGGAGAAATTTGAGAGGCCTATGGAGGGGTTGTGGGTTAGAGCACTCACAGAGTGGAAAAGGATCAATTCTATCTAGAGGTAGGAAATGTTTACATTCAAGAGAAGGGAAATCATTTCCATTAATCCAATATTATTCAAATAATATTAGGATGTGGAGGAAGAAATGGGATATTAGGACAAGGTAAATGAACAACAAAGAGATGGATATATGGTTTCCTGTTCTCCGCTTCTGGATGAGAAAGAGATCGAGTGCATGGTTTTGGAGAAGAAGAAACATGATGATCTTCTTAATAAATACATGGGTGAGGATATCATGGAGGAGCAGGCCAAGGCCAAGGAAATGCATAATATTTAATAATAATGCATGTTGAAAAGGCTTATGGATCATCAATTATTTTTCCAAATGTGATTCTTAACTTATATTAAATACACAATATTGAACTTAGGTAATTTTTGAGGCAAATACAATGTTATAATTAAGACATCCAACAGGCTCCTTTATTATTGAAAAAGGAAAAGGGGAACTGATAAGCTCTAATTGTAAAGGTTTGTAAAAAAACTCACTTAATTAACATGGAACCTGGAGAGAAACCAAACCAAAATACACACCAAACCCGAAACCAAAATGGGAAAACAAAAACATGGAAACTGATGCAGGGTTGATATCACTTAGAACCCTTATACACTACACAAACATTGAAATTGATATAGGGTTGAGATCTCCTAGAACCCTTATACAATATGAGAGAGCCCTCACAAGTGTCACTAGCCATGTCCCTAAACACCATTGTATCTTCCATTGAAAATGCCCAAGGCCAATTAAATCACATCTATTATTAGAATATTATAAAGTCGGTCTACATAAAAATAAAATTAGAGACCTCAACATTTCAAAACAAGACCTTGTGGAATTTTTTATTGACCTCGGAACTGAATTGCAACCACTAGTCACAAATATATGAATTTGTATGGACTAGTGCACCTTCCAATCATTTTTAGACAACTTGATGGATAGGTGGTTTATGATATTCGAAAATACTCCTTGCAATAATAGGGTTTTCCCTCTGTATTTCCTTAGAAATTATGGATAGATTTTCGTATAGATCTTCATGTCAACTATTTTGGCATTAGTGAATTCTAGGAGGTGGTTGGTCATGGGTCCAAGAAGGATAGAGAAAATTCTAGTTATGAACCATTTCTAAGTCCCTTCCCTTCTAAGTAGAGGCCTAGCCCCCCTTCCCAACATCCTCCCACAGAGGAAAGAATTATCTAGAACTGGACATATATATCCACCTTGACCAGTAACTTTGTGCATCACAACACATTTATAGCATCAACCTACCGGGAAATACCTTAAGGTAATCTTGCATGAGGGTTTGGGCCTTCATACATTGCAAGGGAGTCTATATAGGAGAGGTAACATGTATAGAGGAGGTGTTCCCATATTATTTCATGTGACCTTCACAGATGTTTGAACAATGGGAAGACCTGTTATGAACTAATGAAAGCCACTAAACATGATAGTTTCATAGAGAATATTAGTATATTGATTATATTTACATCCTTCACACACACACACACACACACACACACACACACACACACACACACACACACACACATATACACTAGAAAATTTGACTCATTTTGCGATGACTATTTCGACGCTCTTGCGACATTATGTCGTGGACATTGCGATGAATATTGAGTCTCTAAAACATTTTTTTATGTCATGTGGCAATTGCGATGAATTTGAATTACCCTTGAAATAGTGATGACCGTAGAAAAATCGTCACAAATACGACAATAAATGCAAACTAAGTGAAACCAACATTTCGTCGCAATTGAGATGACCATTGCGACAACAACTTACATTGTTTATGTAGCAACTACGTCACACCAATTTAAGTTGTCGTGGCACTTATGACAGTCGTTGCGATGACAAATTTTATTGTTTATGTAGCAACTATGTCATAAAAATTTAAGTTGTCATCACAATTGAGACGACCATCGTGACGATGACTTTTTTTATTTGTATATCAAATTCATTGCAACAATTTAAGTTATCGTCGCACTTGCGATGACCATTGCGACGAAAAATTTCATTGTTTGTATAGCAAATTCTTCGCAACAAATGAAGGAAAACAAGGGTTGTATGATCTAAATTAGTATTTTAGGGATTATAATATTTAACATATGAATGATATTTGGGAAATATTAGAAAAATTTAGATGCATTGGATGGATTTAGATACTGTGGCCATGGTCATGCGAGAAAATAAAGGGTCTTAAGATCTAAATGAAACTTTTAATGCTCATGAAACATGCACATGTCCTTGAACCACTACAAAGTTTATTTCAAGGGGATATTTGGCCTCCAATTGGGATATGTGTGATGTTAGGTGGTTTCATGAACCAAGGATAGGTCTAGGGGTCATAACCATGACAAGGAGAGAAAATAAAGGGACTCAAGTCATATATAAATATTTTAAGGATATTTTCCATGCACATGGACTCAAATCACCACATGGGACCTCTAGAAAGGAACTTTGATCTCAAAATGGGATATGGGTGCCTATAGTAGTTTTTCCATACCAAGGATGGCTCTTGGTGTCTTGACCATGGTAAAGTAGTGAAAAAAAGAGACATATCAACTAAATTAATATTTGAGGGATCATGGGATAAAATGGGTTCTTAAACCATTACAACCATCCTTCAAAGGGGATATTTAGCCACCAAGTGGGATACATATGCAATTAGGAGAAATATTTGACCAAGGATGGGATTTTTTATTAATTTATATTAAAAATTTTAAACTTATTTTAGGTTGCAATTTTAATATTAATATTACCATATTAATAACTATCAATAGAACTCTATCTCCAAGGTCATTCTCAGAACTCGTATTTTTCTACAATGTGCCTTAGATGAAGCCATATACCTTCTTTTACTTATCAACCAATCCTTGAATCTATGTAAGAGGTTGGTGGGGAAAGTCTTTTGACATAATAATGGGAGCATGGGTTGAGTAAAATATTCATGCCATGGGAAGTGTAAGAGTCCTACATTCTACTAGTTATAGGTAATTTCATCCATCATTTCCACCAATGATATCATTTTCATTGACTCTAACATTGTGGGAAGCAAATATAGTTCATCATTCACTATCCATTATATACTCTTTATATCCCCAAGAGACAAATATAGTTCTTTTAGGAAATTCTTAGAAAGAATACAATAGATCAAGCTCTTTATATCCACACTAAAGAGAACTAGAGAGAATAATATATCTAAGGGACCATGAAGTACATAAAGTGAATATATTCCTTATGTTGCATGTTGTAGTGGAAGAGAGTTCCTTATCTATTGCAGGATGAATTAGAACTTGTAATGCTTTGTGTTGAGAAGGTTAGGTAAGAATGTGAGTAGAAAGGTTGGGATGAAAAATATAGAATCTTATTGCTTGGTTTTTTCACCATGGTGGCCTCATAGCCTAGGTTGGTGGTGTTATCTACATTAGATGGTTGTGTTTCAATGGAAATTTTCTCATACATGACCAAACTCTTGGACCAGTTTTTGTTAAGAGATAAGTCTCATTTTTTTATTTATGAATATGCAAAATTACTATTACTCCCAGTCATAAAACAATTATGTGTTATTCATGCTATGTGTCATTTGTTTCCAATTTTGAATTTAAGTATACAAGGAAATGAAGGAAAATTTCATGACGCAAGAGAAGAAAATGATTTACACCTTTTCAGAAATGTGTTTTGGATCTTGGACGTGACCTCCCTTCAAACTTGCATTTTTCAAAGAAATTAAAAGGTTAAATGACTAAATAATAGTTAAACATCTATGAGGAAATAACCATGTACAAGTGCAAAGGAAGGCTACTAGGTGGGCTTGAAACAAGAGAACTCTTAGCTCACACATACATAATACATAAGATAAGACGCCATGTAAAAATCAAGTGTAGCACTATCTAAGGGAGTTTTAGCCTTTGGAATACATTGTGCAAGAAGATTAGATATGAAGTCTACCTAATAAAATATCATCCCATACTTGATCACCCCATGCATAATCAAAATCCATCTTAACCATATGTATCTAGTGCATCGTCTAACATACAAAAGTTTCAAGAGAATTGCTAAGGCTTTAAGTTCTCATAAGAATGGAGGGAGGCCATGAAGCCTAAGGAAATGGTTGGAGGATATGGAGTTCACTATAGTTTAAATTTTCTTAAATATTTCTAACCTACAAGGTTACATATAAAATTGTTAGCATCGGAAGTCACTCCTGGATTTCTTGCAGGAGCAGAGCCCGACACCCATTAGTTTTATGTCACGATAGTTTATAAAGGGATGATCAAATGGGGGCAAAGAATCGAGGAGATATCACTCTAACTCAGGGACTGGGTCTAGCATGTATGGGACAAAGGAGGTCTCGAT
Organism: Picea abies; assembly: GCA_900067695.1. NCBI lineage: Eukaryota > Viridiplantae > Streptophyta > Pinopsida > Pinales > Pinaceae > Picea > Picea abies. Next base: position 3,986 of record CBVK0101536945.1, on the reverse strand, counting down.
CTAACTTCAGCCAGTGGATTGATTAAAAGATGAGCAGGTGGAAGACTTGGTAAGAAAGGTGAAAAAACAACTTTAGGAAACAGGCTTCCAGTGGTTTGTAGGGGAAAGACTCTGAATGAAAGATCCTCTTGGTTAAGGGTCTCAAGAAAATGAAAGGGGACTTGACTGGATCCTCCAATTCCAAGTCACTCAGCACTGGGAAAATCACAGGAACTGATTAGAAACAACGTAACTGCTACAGTGATCCAATCCAACATCATCCTATAATAGCTACAACTAGACTGAATCCTCCAATTACGAGCTGTTCTAACACAGTGTAAACAAAGATGTGAAATAAACTGACATTCATAAGACAAGAAGTCTCAAAAGTCCATGCATAACCAGAATAACAGTGCTTCGTTAAATCTTTACAACCGGGAGCTCTGTTCAACCATCGATCGATACAAAAATGGTGAAAATGCCTACATCTACTCAAAACAACAACAACAACAAAATCAAGACGTTGCATTAAAAAATTTTCATCTGCATGGCTTCTGACAATTTGTAGCTGTAGTCTCTGAATGATCGTGCACCTATGGCAGATGCAATTGATCTCCTGACAGTTCCGTGGGCGAATAGATGTGCCTTTAATTCATCACCAGACTTTCCCATTATGGCGGAGGTGATGTCTAAGCACCACCAACTACCTCAATAATTGCTTCATTGGGATTAGGGATGGCCTGACCAACTCCGCACCTTTGGGACGTGGAAGACCCTTCATGCTTCCACCTGGATTAGCTGAACAGCCTGATGAATAGGCGTGGAGGCCAATGTGAAGGATGGGGCGCATAACGGGAGTGGTGGCACCAAAACTATGAGGGTGGGATATGAAGTGATGAGGTGTGAGAGAGGTTACAGGGGAAGACACATGGCGGAAGGAAATAAGCAGAGGGGGCAGGAGATTGAGATATAATGGGCATGTTAAGGCTATCGTGTGAAGTGAGAGGGATACATGGCAGGTGGTGAGTGGATGATGAGATGGGGGGAGGGACCACATGGACTAGAAAAGGGGAGGCAGACAAATGTCAGAGGATGAGGAAGGACTAAAGGGAGTGAGCCCCATCGCACAGCCAAAAGGAGAACAGATGGCACAAAATATTACATGACAGGGAAGGGGCCCATATTGGTTAAACACAAAAAGACAGAGGATGCCTGGGTTACCTGTGCTCCATTGATCCGGGTGCTCAAATTGCCGTCCCTGTGATGCTCTAAGGACTCTTTTGTAGATTCAGTGCCTTGTTGTTGGGATATGGAGTCATTTATTAAGCTGAAAACAAAAACAATATTTACAAAAACAAAAGAGTTGACTGCGGCTCAAAAAAAACATTTTTTCAAGAAATGCCCATTTACTGTGCCACTAAAAACTTCTTTGCCTTCCAAATCCTGCAACCTGAAAGTGTTGTTCAAGAATACTTCAAGGATATTGAAAGGCCCAAACCAGAGGGAATCAAACTTACTATGCTTTCCCTTTTCCTTTCTAGGTGCATCCCATTTGAGCACCAGATCACCCTGCTCGAATTCTTTCTTTTTGCTCTTCCTGTCAAAAGCCTACTTGATCTTATGCTGATGATTGTAAGCCCTATTCATGACCTCCTCTCTAATATGTTGCACCTCCACCATCTGATGAATCCTTCAGACCATATTGTCAGTCTCACCCTCAAGGTCCTGGAGGAATTTTTCCACAGATAAGGTGACCTGAGTAGGGAAAACAACCTCTATCCCATAAACAAGTTGGAAAGGTGAAATGCCCAGGGATTTCTTTGTTGTCACCTGATCAACCCATAGAGCAAATTTGATCTTTGAATCCCAGGCCCTTTTATTGTCTTCCAGTAATTTCTTAATGAGCTTGATCAGGCTTTTATTGGAAGACTTTGCTAGTCCATTTCCCTGAGGATAATAGGGAGTAGAGTGAATTAGCGAAATCTCAAACTGTTCACAGAACTTGACCAGAGGGTCAGACCTGAAAGGGGTGGCATTGTCAGTGAAAATTTTGCTAGGACAGCCAAATCTGGCTATGATATCTTCCAGGAAGCTGATAATTACTTTGTGTGAAGTGATCTTAGTGGGGAAAACTTCTATCCATTTGGTGAAATAATCTGTCACAGTCAGGATCCATCTGTGTTGGCCACTTGAGGGAGGATGAATTTCTCCAATGAAGTCCAACCCCCACTGCTGAAAGCATGCTGAAACTACTATAGACTTTAATGGAAGAGATTTGAGCTGCTGCTTTCCTGAGAACTTCTGGCATTTGATGCAAGCTCTGATTTCTCTGCAGACATCAGGGAATAAAGTGGGCCAATAATACCCAACTCGGAGGATCTTATGGGCTGTGGTCTTCCAGAACTGATGACCTCCACAAAGGCCACTATGGAAATCAAATGTAACCTATTGGGATTCTTGTGGGTATAGGCACCTTAAAATACCCCTAAAGGGTCTTTTCAGTACAAGGTTTGGTCAATGAGGCAATATCTGACCGCCTTGAGCTTTAGAGCTCTTTCCTTACTTTTTCCCATTCCATCAGGAGCCTTCAACTCTTGAAAGAAATACAATATATCCTTGTACCAGGGGCATGTTTTCTAGGTATAAGGAATTTTGAGAATTCCTACTAGATGACTTGACTTGCGGATTTTCTGAATAGGTGTTGATGAAACTAATCCCCAATGTTTTGCAATTGGATTCAACTAGCAATTTGGCTAAACCCTGCCCCTTTATTAACTTGGTGGGCTTAATCTCCATATCAAACTCTAGTATCTTGGCAATCCACTTACCTCTTCTTTCATCTATGTCAGGCTGTATTAGAATGTCCTTCACAAAGGTTGAAGGGATGTATGCAGTGATCCTTGAGTGCAAGACATAGACCCTGAAAGCTTTGAGAGATTTCACCAAGGCATAGGCCTGCTTCTCCATGATCTCATACCGGATTTTTGCATCTCTCAATGCCTTGTTGTAGAAGGAAATAGGTTGCTCTTGCCCTTGATCATTTTTCTGCAACAAGACCACTGATACTGTATCACGAGAAGCAAAAGAAAAAATCAGGAAATCTTTAGAATAATCAGGACTGATTAGCACAGGTACCTCAGTCAATGCCCTTTTTATTTGGACAAAAGCTTTCCTAGGTTCAGTGGTCCATTTGACTTCATTTCCCTTCCTGAGCATGGTTGTGATGCATTTCACCAATTCAGAAAAATTTGAGATGAATCTCCTCAGAAAATTAATCTTCCCCCAAAAGGCATGAACTTCCTTCTTAGATCTGGGAAGTGACAGGGTCTGAATTGCTTCTACCCTTCTAGGATCGATCTTCACTCCCTATGCTGATACTATGTGGCCTAATAACTTCCCCTCCTTCATAGAAAACAAATATTTCTTGGGGTTCAGGGATAGGCCAAACCTATGACACTTCAGGAAAAATTTCTTCAAGTGGCAGCAGTGCTCCTTATCTGTCTTGGAGAAGACCGTGATGTTGTCTAGATAAATTACCAAAAACTGGTCCTTCTCTCCGATGAATGCTATGTCCATGGCTCATTGAAATGTTGCTCCTGCATTCATCAATCCGAAAGGAATTTTAGCATACATGAATGTGCCCCAAGGGGTGGTCAATGCTGTCCTTTCTCTGTCTTCAGGCATGACCAATATCTGATTATAGCCCGAAAAACTATCGATCATGGAAATCCTAGATGCACCAGTTACCCTCTGCAATATGTGTTCCATGTTGGGCAGGGGATACTTATCTTTCTTTGAGCTTCTGTTCAGACTCCTGAAGTTGACACAAAGCCTGATCTCTCTTCTTTTCTTTCTTACCGGGACCAAATTGGCCACCCATTCAGAATATCTTAAGGGGACGATGATGTGGGCCTCTAACAACTGTTGGTCACTATAATTGCTTAATTAATTTCAAACAACCAAGTGAAACATAAATTATCAACCCAGGGAAGTCTTTTGTTTCAAAG
>CBVK0101536944.1:0-11720 GCA_900067695.1 Picea abies | reverse complement strand
CTTTGCCTCGCTTGATAAGTAAGGTATCACCTTCCCTTCGCTACGCTCCCGTATCGCTGATAATTACGTGTGTATATATATATATATATATATATATATATATATATATATCTACGTTCGTGCGCTTCCACCTTTTGGGAGAGCTTTAATGGCTGTAGGAAGGAGGGGAACCTTTTTTATTATGTGTGTCTGCCTTCGAAGAATGAATGCCCAGTTCTTGCCTTACCTTAGTGTTGGACTTAGAGACACCTAGAAAGACCAACCCCGCAGTCATTCCACAGTCAAGCAAGACAGGACATAAATAGATAGAGAGTGTCTCAATCCATCTCTATATTGAGATTCTCACAACCCTAGCTGCAACATTTATGAAAGAAATAAAATCCCGGTTGGAGGCAAGGAAGCTCAAAATCTGTAGGAAGGGGATTTATTTTTGAATGCGTGTTTCCCCGAAAACAACAACTGCTAGATAAATAAGACCTGTCTTGCTTCCTTTCTTGAGAACAAATGCCAAGCGTTTCGCGTGGGGCCCATGTAACCCCACACACAAACTTGACACGACCCAATGGAGGAGCTTATCTTGCTGCTTCTATTACTTATGTTATTTTTATTCGATGATATATCATGCATGCGTCACTTGCCTGAGAACGACAAACAACTACCTATTGTTTTTATGTGGGGCCCCCAATTCAACCCACAACCTTCTTTACAGGAACGAACGGAGGAGCTTACTAGACTTAGTGTGCCTTACTTACAAATTACCTTAGAATGAGGAGACCACCTACCTAGTGCCTGAAAATGACGGATGATATAGAGTGAGTGCATGGATTCTCTGAGAAAGACCACCGCCTAGTGAATGCTTTCCTTACCTTAGGATCTTGCTTGAGAATGACGACCAATACATCATGCGCGGGTGGATTCCCTTAAAAAAATAACCTCTAGAGACCTTTCTTGAGGACTTCCATTTGATTTATTACTACTAGAGAGAGACCTTGCTTCGCGACTTGCCTTAGAACGAAAGATAGCTGCCTACTTTAGTTCTTTTGGATACCCAAAGCTATCTTTCTTGATTAAATGACTAGGAGGGAGGGATGGACACTAGAGCTTACCTTACGAACTATGCCTACTCCCTTCTTACCAATTACCTTTCCTACTATGCCTATTGGTTTTCGTGGGGCCCCTTCCCCACATCTTTCTTACTCGAGTGGAATTGTTTTCTTTATTAAAGTATAATAGGGTAGGCGCTAGAGACCTTTTTTGTTGATCTTCTTTAGGAAGAACTTCTTTTAGATTATGTCGTAGATTATTTAGGCATCTTCTTATTTTCTTTCTTTACAACTGGCACTCCAGTATTCGCATAACCCCACCATTTTCAGTGCTTCGTGAATCACACCACTTCAACACTTCGTACCTTATTGATTTTAGGAACGACCTGGGTGGGAAAGCCTACTTGAAGAGGATTGTCTGTTGGACAACTACCCTCTTGCATTTCCCTCCTTTATTTATAGATTCAATACAACCATACGATCTTGGAAGGGAGGTCTTGCCTTACTTGGGTGGGCACTTAGAACATTTCTCTTACCTTTAGAAGCCTAGTGGATTAATGTCAGTTACACAGCTAAGTTGTGGGATCTTAGAACTGACTTTTTCACTACTACTTGAATAGAGGAAGGGGGTAGGTAGACACCTTAGACCTTTCATATTACTTTAGATCCCTACACTATTTATTTATGTTGGATGGACAGTCGTTGGATCCTCATAACTGCCTTCTTTGATTGATTCACTACTGGCTGAACTTATGAGATGAGATGGGGGTGAATACTTTGAGCATTGATATTACTTTTCTACACCTACAGGAAGACTTTCATTTTGACCTATTGTTACCAACCAACAACCTTGCCTTTTAAGAAACCTTTATTTACTACCTCACTTATCCTCCAACTTANNGATTGATTGGACGGGCTTGCTTAGGTTAGGCACTTAGAACAGTCGTTTTAACAGAAAAATGAATACTTCAAACCTTATTCAAAACTTTCAATTGCTAAAACTTTTGCCAAGGGAGATACAGTTTTCAGCAAATTTCCAAAGCTGCATAGGAAAATCTGCAATTTTACCCAAATGGGGTGAAACAGAAACTTCAACTTCTTTTGGCAATATTCTGAAGATTGTATTTTATCATGAACAACTCGGAACCAATGTCCTTGATGAAAGATCACATAAAATCGGAATAAAGCCCAGCAATCAGCAATAAGTGAGGTCACAAGGGGCACATCACAAGTGAGAATACACTCACACAATCTCTATATCAATTTGATAAATTGCTTACAATTATATAGGCTAGGATAGCCCCTAAGAGTCTCCTGAACATGTGGATCTGAAAACCACTCTAACACTATTCTAGCTTACAATAGAAATTTCTTCTAACAATTACCTAAGTATAGCATTTCAACATTAATCTCTAACACTCACCCTTAATGGAGAAATGGATTCAATACAATGTCAATACATAACATGCATGTAGGTCTTAATCTCACCTAGGCTTACAAACATTACAAAGGACAATTCAAACAAAACCTTAAAATTTATTTCAACTCCATGTATGAGTGAGTTTTTCTCTTCCTCTTCCAAATTCTAAACCCTCTATGCATTTTCATTTTAAGTCTTCCTCTTTTGCTGAAAATTCCACATTTCATCTTCTTATGCTTAATCTTCTTGTTCGAGTTTGTCATCAATATGAAAATTATTTCAGATTGTCCATGTTTGTCCTCTTCAACTTTTTCTTCGAAAAATTGTTTTTATGTGAACTTCTGCCACATATCATTCTTTGTTGTTTGCTCTTCACCATTGAGCTTTTGATCATCAATTTGTTGCAACATGAGTTCATAATAGAATTTTATTTCTTCAAGGCTCCACTTCATAAAAATTTCTTCAATTTCAACATCTTCTTCTCCAATATCCATTGAGTTTTCATCATAAATTGTCTCAATTTTTGTATCTGTAATGTAGTCATCATAATCTGGTTTGTTTATCCATTTTTCAATGAATTTAATATTTGCATCATAATTTATTGTTTGTATGTATTCATCACAATATGACTTTTCAAACCATTTCTCAATAAATTTTAATTCTTCATCAACAATATATGGCACTGTGACTCAGTGCTTGACTACATGTTTTTTATCTACAAATTCAGCCTCCTCGATGAGGCCTTCTTCTTCATCATATTCTTTAGCAATAGAGCATGTTGGATCTTCTTGTTTAACTTCCACTTGGATTATTGTTCCAAGTAGGGTTTCCTTTCCATTCAACAATTCATCAATAACACTTTTCTCTTTCAGAATCTACAACCATTCTTCTTTTGAACATTGTTCTTCATCAAAAAACATGTTCTCATCATCATATCTTGTCTTAATGACATATTCTTCATTAAAATCATCATTATCCACATGTGACTGGCCACAATGGGATTCGACATCTTCACCATCAACTTCTAAAGTTTCCCCATAAGCATATGCACTCTTTCCACTATATTTCATTTCTAAAATATCCCATAACATTTTTGCATTGTCTATATGAACAAATTCATATAAAATATGAGACAAAATACTTGTATCCAGTGTTGAACTTATAAGATATAAGGCTATTTTATCTTTTCTCTTATCATGGGAATTGACCAAACCATCTTGAACAATTTGCCATAAATCTATTGAACCAAGTAATCCTTCCATTTTAAATGCCCAAAGCTTAAAATTTTTACCTAAGAAGGATGGAAGAACTGTCATTAGTCTTTTCAATATTTCACTGATTTCTTCATGTTCTTCATTTATGTCCAAATATGCATTATGATTTTCAGGTATAGGTTCTTGAAATGAAAGCACATCATACTCTTCGTGTTGATTCTTCCTCATGTGTTTCAGCTCTCTTCGGAGCTGTTTAATTCTCCATTGCTTACCCATGAGAGTAGCAAGCAACTTCACTCTTTTCTCATCTCACCCACAATTTCTAACAAGTAATAATAATTTATGCAATAGATGTAAGTACCTTCACGTAGAGCGCCTCTTACACAATGTTATCCTCAAAAGGAAATGCAATGGTGTAGATCTGAAGCGAGATCACAAAATTCATAAAAACAAAACTTTGACTGATCGAAAGAAGATAAGACACCAAGACATCCTTTGCAACAACATCCTCTCACACCCGTGGCTCAATGTAGATAAGTTTTGGCACAACTGGGAGAATATCTGAGGAAATAAGGTTAATGGAAGAGGCACAGGGCATCACTCTTCCAAACTTCTTACCTCATCCATTTTTTTTAAGATTGTTGAAGAATCGTATTGATTATGTGTCTGAGACAAACAGATAATTAACAATCCATTTTTGCGAGTATGCACTCTTTGTATTGAATTTGTTGCTGCCATTAAAATAATTCGTTGCCTCCATAAGGAAAAACTAAACGAGTCTTCTGTTGATTTAGCTCTGCATAATATCTTCGATGTGCTGATGCGCCTCAGCTGGTTCAACGAAAATCCCACCCAACAACCATATGGGAACCTTGGACCTAATGATGTCTGCACTGATGCTAATTAGCAGCAATTTTTCACCTCCTTTTCTCTGCACTCATCAAAGGCAGATATACCCACTACAACAACAATATTTTTTTTTCTCCTTTCACATGGTATCTCCCCCAACGCCTTCACATGACCATTACAAAATTAAAGCAGTGGGTAGGAGCTCCAATCAATTGGTGGCAACATTCCTACACCATGCCACAAATAAAGAACAAGTGAATAATGACAACGAATCACTCCACTTGCAAGCACACAGGTGTGAACGACAAACACATCTAATCAATAGCAACTACTCCTTCTGAAAGCATTGGCAACATCAACCTTAACCCCGCTCCAAACCGGTACACAAATACAGCAGAAAGCGAATACTCCACATTGGATCAACGAACACTCAGCTCCTGTAGCACACAACATGCACCCTATCGCAACGATTAGAACAACGTACACAACAGACAACTCAAGCTCCAACACACACTCTATCCACTTGAGCTCCTAAGCTCTAGCTCGCAGACAGGACAACGAACATCTCTAGCTCGCAGCTCCAGAAAGGAGGAAGTTTATAGCAACAACACTCTAGGAAAGTAGAAAGAAAATTAACAGGAGAAATGGATCATGTTGGAGTCATATGAGTCAGGTAATATGCAACACTAAACTTGATGATTAGGGTGGATCAACGCAATCAATTCTCAAAGCAAACGAACAACAACAATATATAACTACTCTGAAAAAAAACGATATAATAAGGCTTTCACAACGCCAACACTCTAGCAAATATAGAGCTCTCGCACACTCACACCAGTTGATGGAATCCATGCACACTCACACGTCCAACGACGACTTCAACCCTTCACGCGGGCTCACACGCATTCACAAGAAGGCAACGACGGCTCTACTTTGGCAAGCTACTCCACACAAATTGTATGGCAGCAACAACTCCTTAAAACGGTTCACAATGCGGTGCGACTCTTCTCTCCTGAGCTCTGATACCAAATTAAAATCGGAGTAAGACACAACGATCAGTGAGGCCACAAGGGCACATCACAAGTGAGACTTTGCTCTCACAGATTCAATATATCATTCGATAACTTGCATACAAATATATAGGTTAGGATAGCCTATAACAACCTCCTAAATCCGTGGATTTGGAAACCACTCAACACTTACAATAGTAATTTGTTTTAACAGTTTCCTAATTATGGCATTTCGCCATTATTCTCCAACAATAACTTTGTGATAAATTTCTATGTTTTGTAAATTATAATTTTATAATTTTTTATTCTTTAAACATTAATAATTTAATGAAATTTTATTCATGTTATAAGGAAATTTTTTAAGAGAGTCTGGATAATTATGAAAAAATTTAGTAGAGTTTGAGAAAATTTGGATAATTGTGGATAATGTTGTTTACTACAATGTTAAATTATGGTTAAATAGTATTTTCCATATTTGTAGAATTATATGGATGCTTCTTTGGAGAATTTTCAGTGTTCTAATTATGCTTTGGATTGTTTAGTTGAGTCCATCTTTACGAGATAATTACTCTTATGAAAACAATTATAAATAAAGAGTCATTAAAATTAGACCACCGAAATTGATGACGGTGTTTGAAAATTTGTATGAAGTACTTCCTATCAATTTCAGTGATTTAGTATTAATGAGTCTTTATTAGTCTAATAATTTTCCTTTGACTACAAATATTTTTCTTCCTATCCAATGTTGTACATATGTTTAATAAAACAATTATTTTTTCATAATATTTAAATTACTTTTATCACACATGTGATTGGCTCTTTTTTGGTGGAGGTGTTATTTTTCAATCTTAATTTATACCTACGTTTTGATTTTTAATCACAGAACATGTACACACTGATTTTTTTTTTCCAAACATAGATAGCCTAAGTTTGGAGTTTTAATTTTATATAAATAGTGCATCTATTCATTGATGTCATTAAATTCATGTCAGCTGAATAAATACATGTGATGTCATATATTGGATGTGAAGTGCAATGCTACCAAGTATTTGTTTTTAACGATCTTGTAACCAAATTTGTAACATAATTTACAGATAGCATTCAAGTGCACAAGCTTTGTCATCTCCATTTAATCAACCCCATTTGATGTCTCCTTTATGGTCCAACTTTTTTTCTCCATCTCCACTTTTGTTATCTACTAATATATTTTAGGAGTTTCTCCTATGTAGATACCCTAACCATACTCATATCTACTTCCTAGTACACCATCCATGAACGAAGTTCCATCATTTCCTTCTCCCTCTCCTCGGGACCATTGGTTCAATCTCGGGTACCATGAGGTGGGTGGAGTTAGATGCAAGCATAGTGAATGCTACCATGAGGTGGGTGGAGTTGGATGGAAGCATAGTGAATGCAAATTCAAAGCTTAACCACTCTAATGACATATATGTGTATACCATACGAAGTGGATTACTTAAATTTTTCACATGAGTTCAGTTTTGGCCATTTTTAAAGCACTAAAGGTTTAAAAAGGTAATGACATATATTAAATATTTTGTCCCAAAAGTTTGTAAATTCAATTATCATTTTGGTTATCATCTTCTGAAAATTTGTCATCATTTGATTTTTTATCTTTCTTTTACATAATTATTATAATTTTTATAAATAATTTAACTTACAACATTCTTATTTTAAAAGTTAATGTTAAGCTTTGAGCTATGTATGAATATTTTTTATATAACATATCTCCTTTCAATTTTATTGAAGATATATTTTATTGAATTTTGTTGTCTTATATGATAATAAGAGGGTGTTATTATTTGTTGGTTTTATTATAATTTTTATTGTTATTATGAATATATTTTAAGTAGTTTTGATAAGTAATGTCCCACCACTTCGAAACAAGAGTTTTATGAACACAAGCTAATGTAATTTTTATATTGGTATAAGTAGCTCATACAATGATATAATTCAAACTTATGTATGAATTCAAATCTATACACCAAACACTTTGGAATATATAACTTGACCATAATAACATTAAATGACATCCATAAACATTTATAATTTCACATTTTTTGAGAGGTGTTGAACAATACCATCTCATCACATGGAAAGATTTTATGCAGCTACTATAATTTCCAACATTTATGAAACTCATTCCTGCAAAGTATTTCCAGCATTTATGAGACTCATTCCTGCAAAGTATTTCCAGCATTTATGAGACTCATTCCTGACAAAGTAGTATATAGCATAGTACAAATTACATGTGGGAAAAGATTATTTTTAATTTTTCAATAGTTGAGAAAAAAGATGTAAAATAGTCATTTCACACTTTTTTATAATTAAAAATCAAATAATATGAATTTTTAAAAATCAAATAATGTTTTTTTAAAATTTATTTAAAAATTCAAAATCAAATAATATGAATTTTTAAAAATCAAATAATTTTTTTTTAAAATTTATTTAAAAATTCATATTATTTGAGGTACAAAGTTTAATTGAAAAATTAATCTCACTAATAGAAAGTCAAGCAAGTTTGACTCAAAAGCCAAAACACTATACGCTGCCTTTGGCAGGTATAATAAAGAAGGAGAATATCACACATAATAAGTAATTTAAGTTTTAATATTTAACATGTGAAATGACATCGTTGTCCATAAATATACGACTGGTTTAAAATATCGTAGCTCGACACATGTTGAGGTCATAATTTCAAAATATGGTAATAAATAAATTGTGAATTGTAGTAAATTTTAAAAACTACTTCCTTGATCCTTTCTTTCTTCTTTGCAGCGATAATGACTCTTATGCTTCCTTAATCCTTTTGTTCTTCCATGCCCTTCTCCCCGGGTCTGCCATTTCTCAAGTAAGAGGGTGACCTTAACAATATATGTATGGGAAGAAATGAATATTTTCTGACGAATCATTGGTACTTGACGGAGGGAAAAATTGTTTTCTGCGGGCTTTGAAGTTCTAGCGTACCAGGTGAGCAGTACACCTCTCATGGAGACGAAATTTTGTAACGCTTTACGAATTGAATTCATGTTTTCGGCATTAAAATTCAAGAAAATTTGATATTTATCTGTCCAGGTTCATGCAGCGCACATCTCGTCTTAATTCACAAACTTAGAAGGCTCTTCCGTATTCCTTGCTGCAAAGGTTGATCTTCGAATCTGCCTAAACTGGCTGTGAAAGTAGCTTAGTCAAAGCACAAATTGTTCCGGCAGGCACGATTAAATGAGCAAACTATCTAAAAGCAGTTCTCCCGCTCCCAAAGTATCGGTAAAATTAGGCCGTGATGCAGTTAAAAGACCAGCCGGGAATCATGTCATGGCGACCGTTCGCTGCAATGAGATCATCAAGAGAGGGACACCAAATCCTCAAGTAAACCTTTACAAACCTTAAGCTTTATATTTCTTCAATTATGTGAGAAAATAATATACTGCCAAAACAGGGCGCTGCAAGAATTGTTACTAGTAAAAGCGATGTTGATCTGTGACATCTCTTCAGTATTTCCATTCATACTGCATAATTTGTAACCCGCGGTGAACAATTTGAAGTTAGATGTTAATGTTTTAAATTTAAATTGCTTTTCTTGATATTGTGGAAAAGCAGAAAGCTTCAACAGAGAAAGCTTGCAGCAACGAAAAGGAGGAGAAGAACTGTGAAGAAAATGTCGACACGGTTGAGAAAGCAGTGAATTTTGATGTTTCTGTCTCCCCTGGCTTATCGGATACTAATGTGGACGCAAATGCTGCTGCGAATGACCACGGCGTTAAAAAGAAGGAGAAACCGTTAAAGATATCCGATTTTCAAGAAAATGAGAAGGCAGAAGCTGTTATTCCACCGACTGCACTCTCCGTTTCACAGTCCGGTGAGTCCCTAAAATCATTCCAAGATGAACCGCAGCTACTAGAGGACGACATGCTGGCAAAAGAAAGTACGGTAAATGACCGCAATATATTTGGCACCTTGGAGGCTTATAATTTTGCACCGGTAAAGATCCTGGTAACTGACGAAAATCAGAATGTCAACATGAGCCAAAGCAAACATGATTGGGAAACAGTAATCACGCAATTTGAGTCTGAACCTCCATTTTGCCACATCGATAGCGAGAAAGCGGTCTCTGCTGAGGTAAAGGAATGAAAACCCGTTGACAGCTTTCTTTAATGTTTTCTTGTCTCAAACTTCGAAAATTTTCTCTGCAGTTGGAAGCGCCGGAAGGGATTAACACTGAGGAAGAAATCATTTCGAGCGATCTAGATCTAGCAATTTCCATGATTAAGGCGGTTCATTCGCAGGCAATTAAGGCGGCTGCATCAGGTTTACCTGATCCAAGAGCCAAAGAAATAATTGATACTGTTCTAACTGTGGCTGTCAGTGATCTGCTCAAATTTTCTGAAAAATCGAATAATAAGAGTACTTTGTCTAAGGATTTCTCAACGAAGATCTTAGTTGCTGTAGTTTCTGTTATATCGGTGGTAGTAGTTTCCCTCGGCTTACTTTCAAAGTCGACCGAGGGCTTCCACTTACAGCCACCGCCGACTTGAACTCTATGGTATGCTCTTATTTTTATCATTTTTTATTTCGGATAGCTCTTCTTTTTCCATTTTTATTTCAGATATAAACATCTAGTGGGGTTGGATGCAGATCTTACTCGTGAAGAATGGAACCGAACTCCATGGCATGATAATGGGATATGAATTCAAAGAAATGTATGGGTGAAAATGGGACCCCTTGTGCATCATTGCATATGAAAGTTATGCAAAGGCTTTACTCGCGTTCCTTTGTTTTTTGAAGAATAATGTGTATGAATAATTCAGGTTTTGGAGGCCCATCTAAATACAATAACCTCTGTTTTCGTTTTCGTTTGTTTTTTTTTTCTCAATTTTAAACAAAATTTGAAGTTTGAATGATTTAACAATCGTGTTTGCCGAGCTTAGCTCTAACTCCTTGGAGATGTCTCGTATGGAAATGCATTGGAACTTTAGATCGCCTCGTAAGTGTCTCATATACGACGTATAAAATTTCCTCTTCACCCAATCAATGAGATCTCTTCACTCTGTGTGTGTCTCATCTTCTCATTTAAGTTTCCTTTTATAACATCGAGTTAACTCTAGATCTCTATAGTGATCACCTTCACTTTAGATTTAATGGATATGATTTAATTAACTCACTTAAGTTACTAATGCCAAAATTTTAAACATTTAACTTAATTAAACTCACATTAATTCTAAAAGGTCATTCACTTTAACAATTAACTCATAAAGCTCACATTAATTCTAAAAGGTCATTCACTTTAACAATTAACTCATAAAGTAAAACTCCTAAGTTTTGACAGGTATGAGTGACGGCTGCCACATGCTATACATCAAGCTAATGTGAAAGTACCTATCCGATTCTAAATACATCAACACTTAGTCTTAGTGAGGAAGGTAATTCTACGACCTAGATGTGGCTCTCCAAATCTGAAATTTACATATATAAGTGTTAGACATGTGATGCAAACGGACCACTTATTGCATCAGATCCCAAACGCGATCGACACTCTATATTTGTTTTTGAAACGGTTTCCGATTTGACCTTTTTTTTTAAATATTTTCCGCTTTTCCAATGCGCCTTTTCAATAGAAACAAAATGTATAAAGAATGCACTGATTAAGCCAAATTTAAAAATATAGTGCATAAAAAATAATATCACCAATGTTCTCATCTAAACAACACAGAAAATGTTGCCACATATTTTTTTTAATTTTTCTTCTCATCAATGTGTAATTTTTCTATTGTTTTTTTTTTTTTTTTTTTTTTTTTTTTCTCATCTAAACAACACAGAAAATGTTGCCACATATTTTTTTTAATTTTTCTTCTCATCAATGTGTAATTTTTCTATTGTTTTTTTTTTTTTTTTTTTTTTTTTTTTTTTTTTTTTTTTAATGAATGTTTATTTTTTTTGCTATGTTTTGGTTTTCTACTATAGTCGTTGTGATGCCTTCTATATATATATCGTACTGTTGTAACTCAGAATATTTAAAAAAAAAAATTAAACTATTTGGTGCGTGTTGGTGTATGGAATGCACCGATGCGTTTTATGTAATAAACGCACAGATGCTTTAAATATAAAAAGTGCACCGGATACAACGATTTTTTTCTCTGAAAATTATGTGATTTATTTATAAAATATA
>CBVK0101536943.1:0-10993 GCA_900067695.1 Picea abies | reverse complement strand
AAATTTGCACCGATGCTTTTATGTAATCAATTATCACTGGTTTCAATATTAATTTAATACCACAAAATTATATTAAAACATTGGTCATCGGTGCGTTAATTTATACGAAGCACTGGTGCATATGTGTTTTGATACGCACCGTCGCTATTGTGTTATTGATAAGCACCGGGGCTTGTTTATTACTAAAAGCACCAATGCTTTTTAGCTTTAATGCACCGGGGTGTTTTTCCATGTA
The DNA here is from genome assembly GCA_900067695.1 of Picea abies. Lineage (NCBI taxonomy): Eukaryota > Viridiplantae > Streptophyta > Pinopsida > Pinales > Pinaceae > Picea > Picea abies. The sequence goes on along the minus strand of CBVK0101536943.1, from coordinate 10,758 downwards.
ACGCATCGGTGCATATTATTTGATACAACATCAGTGCCTTCTTATTAATAATGCACCAATGCGTTCTATGAAGAAAGCCTCGATGATTAATTATATTTAACTAACCCGATGCGATTCGATGGTAACGCCCCGATGCTTACACGACAAATGCCTCAGTGCTTATACGCCACACACCCTGATGCTTAAATATTTTACTTTCCTGGTGCTTTCATATTTTACGCCCCCAATGCTTGAAGTTAAGCGTACAACATAGGTGTTGTATGTATATGTACACACTAGTGCTTGTGCCTTATACAAACACATTGATTTGTAAACATCCGCCAACACCTCTGACCGCCCAGATTTTTTTAGTTATAATCAACTTCCATTATAGTAACCGCAAAAAAATCCGCTATCGATAACATATGCTGTAGCGGAGTTTTTTTTTATAATTTTTGCCAATTTTGTAACACTAGAAACCTCCACTAAAAGGTATTTTCCTTGTAGTGCTTGGATTTTTTCACATAATAGTCAAAGGTTTCCCCTATTAGCTTTAGAGGTGAATAAAATTATAGAACGTGGCTAGCTATCTTGGAAAAATTATATGTGAAAGGAGGTATTGAGGAGGAGGTGTCACGCAGGTCAGAGCCATGGATTAAAGACCTGGAAGAGGACTCTTTAGATGAAAAATAAATTTTATTGGCTCTAGGTATGCTTTCAGATATTCCTCAAACTATAAAAATTGAAAAGGAGGGTGACACAATTGACTAATCTATAAGTTCACTAGGACCCAGGTGGTGATTTTGGTTACTAGTGTAAATGGCTTGAGAAGCATAAAAAACTATCGGTTAGATCATTGGGTGCTAGAACTTCTTAGTTTTACACTACAAACACTTAAATTATTTGGGAATTCTTAGAAATGAGCTAAGGAAAGGTTTGTAATGGAATTTTAATATTTGAATCATTCATTCATGCAACCATTTAATCTATACGTTTTCGTTAATTGAATATTTTATACAAAATTTTCCAATTTATTTTGTGGCCTAGGTCATATGGAACCCTTCCATTGGGTTGGGAGATTTCATATATAGAATAAAGAATAAATTATTTCCAAATTAGTCCTCTTTGATTCCTCTTGCACCACATCATGGACAAGTAATATGGATTCCCTGACTAATGAACTTGAGTCATAGATTTTATTTGGTGGTTTAACCCTGATCTTCGCCCCTCGAAGATGTAATTTTCAACATTTGGGAGGGCGCCTCCATTGATGGGATATATATAGTCGACATATATCGATGAGAATAATTATGAGAGTAATATGGATTCCCTGACCAATGAACCTGAGTCATAGATTTTATTTGGTGGGTTAACCCCAATCTTCGCCCCTCAAAGATGTAATTTTCAACATTTGGGAGGGCTCCTCCATCTATGGGAATCATTTGTGGCTCTGAGGGCTTCTAACTTAGTTTTTCTCAAATCCCCCTTGGGGGATTATGAACCATCAATTTGGATTGTCCATGGAAATCCTTATCATTGATGACACCTTAAATCTTTACATTGGGGATGTACCCCTCCAATGATGAATTTTTAGGTTTTAATTTGATCGATCTTAGTTGATCCAAGTTATTCATGGAGTTTGTTGTACCTCGCTACAATTCTGAATGATTTCATTGTGGATGAATGTGGACCATTGATAAGATACGATAGATGAAACCATGGCCATTCATGGTAGCTTTATCGCTCAATCTTTCTTATTTATTATTATTATGTGAATAATATTGGGTTGTCGATCTATATCAATAAGGATGATAACAACCATTAGTAGCACTTAGAGACAATCCCTATTGCCATTTTAACGAAACGTTATGGACGAATATGAGCCATTTATCTACCTCCATAGAGAGGATCCCAACTATTAACAAAATTTGAGGCACATCATTGTCACTATTCTTCCCCAAACCACATATGAATGTGAACTATAGATTTGTTCTGGTCAGGGGGGTCTTGGCCATTCGCGATAGCTTGGGTTGAGTCTCATCTCCTTTGCACTAGACTATGTATATGATCATGGATCATAGATATATTTTCATGGGGGTGATCTCAGTGGTTGTCAAATCAATAACTTTAAGGAACGATCAGATGTGCATTATGGGCCACCTTTTTACCATTTCTCTACTTCATGTGACAATGTTGATCTATCCTTAGAGACAAAATTTCTTGTTCTTTACTCACAACCTCTGTGACTTCATTTCTCTTAGGATTTCAATTTTTTTTCCATAGGAACTTAAGTAACTAGTGCCATAGATAGAAATTTCCAAGGCTTACAGTGCTGGAAAGGGGCCATCTCAAATGATTTTGAATGAGGAAATAAGGATTTTGGGCGAGGGTGATATTTACAAGATATAATGTGACGAGAAGAGAAAGGAGCATCATCTCTAAATTCGGAATGGGGCCCCAAGGATAAATTTTTTTAGGGTGGGTGTCCCCATGGGAAAACATCACGATGGCCCAAATCCATTTTAGGTTTATGTTTAAAGTGTTAAATGATTCAACTATATTTAACCCTTCCTAATATCTTGATGGGGAGTGTATTGCAGGATCCTAAACATGGTATCATGTCTATGTTCTATGTAAAGGATCCTTCTGGGCTTAAAATCCCACAACATGATATTTCAAAACCCATGATATGGAATCAAACCCTACAGTGTGATTTTTCGTACAACTTGGACCCTCCAATGGCTAACCTAACCCACACCTTGAGGTCATTCCCTTGCCTATTTGATTAAATTCCTATTTTTAAATTCTATTTGATTAACATATCTTTGAAACCGTAATTTGCAAGTGAACAATTGGATCTATGACACATCTTAATCTAATATATATTTTGCCTCTTCCATGCTCCTGGTATACTTGCACCTATCATCTCTAAAACCTATATTGTGACCATTTGTGATTAAATTATCTCCAATATTGAAGGATTGTTGATTCAACATAGTTCATCTTTTCAATGAAAACTCGGTCAAATCGATTGGCTAGTTGAGGTGGATCCATTGGATGGACAAGTTGAGTCTATGGTTAAGTCAAAGGTTGAAGTGATCAACTGGAATTTCGAGTGCTCATCTGACAGGAGGTCAACAATAGGTCGAGTGGCTACTAACTAGAGACCCACTGAAGTTCGAATGGTTTGTAGCTAACTGAAGTTTGACGGGTATTTGAATGTAACAAAATGTCGATATTCATGGGATTGTAGCCAATCATCTGCACAGATCTATAATCATTTTTGGGAACTATTAGTACTCAAATTCACACCATAAATTTTTTTTTTTTCGTTTAGACAATAGCAGGGGCGCTACCAAAATCCATGCATTCTCGTAGCACCAAAAAATCATCGATTCTAAAAAATTATGAGCTTGTTATTCTTAGTTTGTCGATTTTTTCATTATCTCATAAAATTTGTTATTGCTCATTAATATTTAGAGATAAAACATTGGGTTGTGGTTATCAAACCCAATCTCTAATTATAAGGATTGAGCTTATCATAAGCACTTGGGATCATGGGCCAAGTTCAGATCCAAGCTAGCATTCAAAGTGTAATTATTCTTGTCAAAAAGGATATTGGTCTTATTACTCATCAAGGCCATTTTTCTATTCCTGGAACCAAGAGTTGAGTTATCAAGCAATAAATAAAAGAGAGCTCGCATCATATAGAGGCCGAGGAGAAAACGTTTTTGGGGCTTAACCATCAGGCCTCACTTCTTGAGTCATCGACAAGTTGGCCACCGGACATCACAAGTCAGAACTCAAGATTCTACAAGCACATACAAAATTCAAAGGAGGATCCCACAGGGAGCGAATACATTATACAATGAGTTGTTATACATTGAAACACTGACATATTTAAAAAAGATGAAATGTGTTGTTTTTTGACAATGTGGGATAATTCCCCAATTGGAACATCCCTGCAACTAAATGCGTCGAGCAAGAGAGCCAATATGAACGCCTTAGTTTTGAAGCCAAGTTTTAAAGGCACTCGGGTGTTGAGTGAAATTTCCATTTATTAAGTGTTACAAGGAAGAAAAATCGAGCAATGGATTAAATTTTGAAACACAATTTTGTAGAAGTTTGTTAGCACCAATATACTAAAACAAGGTAAGTTTCTACAAAAGTTCTAGAAACACAATTTTGCAGTGACCGAATGTAAGTATTAAATGCCAAGAAAGGGTCTCTTCCTTAGTGCAAGCTGGATGATGAGCGCCCATACTCATGCCAGGTTAAAAATAAAGTAATCAATGCCAAGGATAATGAAATATCGTTGAGTGTTCAAAAGATGTCAAAAGGATGCTGGGAGGTCATATTTAACATCAACTGGGAGATGGAAATATATCTCCTATCCAATGAGAGTTCATGGTGAATCTACAAGAAGGACAAAGACACCTAGATTAAAACCGATTTACATGTGTTCCTACAAGTGTTAAAGAATGCCTTCATCAATCAACAAATGTTGAAATATGTTGAGAGTAAGATCCCCATTTCCAGAAAGCAACCAAATCGATCCCAAATTTCCAGGACAACAAATCGAGGATTTACGACAGTTTTCGTTGCATATCATTTCAATTAATAAATATTTTGGGGAAAAGGATATTCGATTCCTTTGGGATTTAATCATATTCTATGTTGAAGGGATCTGGATCCATGAGTATTGGATCTGAGTTTTGTTTTTTGTAGCTATATATTGTAAGAAAAAGATGTAATTCGGGGGGGGGGTTGGATTTAATGGCTCGAGAGAGCTGTTAAATTTTGGTTTTCTCTAGATATGTTATGAAACTCTCCTGTAATAATTTTTCAGTTTTTAGATGACCTATGAGATATTAGATATTCTTGACAATGAATTTGTTAGTGTATGTATTTTCTCAGTTATTTTCATAATGCTAAGTTCTTCTACTTTCTGATTGCAAATGTTATATTCTAAGTTCATTGAGATAATGCATTTGAATATTTCAGTAAGCCAAATGGTTTGTTGAGGTTGTCTTTCTCTCATGTGTATCCATTGATCTTCATTTAGCTGCTATGTACTTGAAATTCTTAGAGAAGAAAGTAATTTTCTGATATTGTCTTTCATTTGCATAGTCTTTTATAAAGTTTTGTGGTGTTCATTGAAGAATTCAATGAATGCATTCCTCCTAGAATTATCCTGATTGATAAATTTTCCACTTTCCTTTGATATTATTCCTTTCACCCATCATTTACAACCCCTTTCACTGGAAATTTGCTTGATTCTCTATACCTCATTCAGTTTCATATATTCAGCTAAAGCTTGTTATCAAAATCTAGGAATATTTCAATATCATATTTCCTTAGAGCATAATACCAATATTTCAAATCAAATCAAGCATATTCCCTAAGCATTAATATGTGATAGGCTTGATCATTAGTAGTCAGGGTCAAATTCTAGAACTAACATCTTTTGGCACCATTGTCAGGGATGAAGGAACAAAGACATTTTCCCTGGGAGAATGAAAATGATTAGATCTAATCTTTGATGGTGAGCAATGGTCAGACACATAGTGTGACTGTGGATCTCTCACATGGAGGCTCTGATTTTGAAGATTCTATTGGTGAATCCATGAAGGAATAATTCATTGGCGACTCCACTAATCTAGAATTCCATCAAATGCTCGGAAGAACACAATATTGGCTGCGAGGTTTGCACCTTTTAATTTTTCCAATATTCATAGTTTTCCAAATGATGTGCCTACTATGCATGAATGGGGAGAATACCTTCCGAGATTTAGAGAAAATTAGGATCATCATCTTGCTCAGCATCTCATCAAACTTCATGAATACATGGATCAGTTAGGCATTTCCCACGAAGATGTATGAAAATGTTTATGTACTCCTTGGAAGGAGAGGCAAGAAAATGGTACATAACTCTTCCTATTTCTAGTATTTCATCTCTAAAGGATTTCCATGCTTCTTTTCATTCATATTGTAAGAGGATTTATCATGTCGAGTGCCTCTTGAATGATTGTTGTGAGCAATTTAAATCTCTTAGTGAAAATTTTCAAGAGGGCTTTAGTGATGAGATCAGTGAAGAAATTTTGGACTGTTCTTATAATGCTCCTAGCAGTCTTGATGGTCATTTGAATGGGTCTCCTCATGAAGAATTTGTCGCTGAAAATATTTGTGAATATCAATTACTGGTTGAAAAAACGTTTGTTGGAAGCCATCTTAAATACCACACTACTGATATACATAAAGTTTCATCATTCTCATCAGAATTATATCAAAGTTCTCATGTGTATGATGAGTATGATGATGGTATTGAAATATTTGATTTGGAAGTTCACGATGTGAAGGGGATTAACCAACAATTTCATGAAGATTATGAATCCATTGTTCATGAAGAATTAGATCTTGTACATGAAAGCTATGATTTAGAAAATCAAAAGTCTCTATCAACATGCTTGGGAGATGATATCAAACTGGTATATGACTGTTATAGTGTAGAATTTGAAGAAAGTTTTCAAAGCTCTTGTTATGATTTGATTTCCATTCAAGATGTCAAGAAAAATGGAGACAATTTTCAGCCATTTTATGTTTCATATTTAGGATTTGAGGAGGAAAATACTAATATCATCATTAGAGCATAAATGACATATGAGGAGCTTGTTTTTCTACATCAGCTAGAGTTTTGTTGTGGTTTTCACGACCCAGTGGCCATTTACATGGAGATGGTTTTCCAAAGTTTTTCAATGTTGTATCGTTCAACATACAAGCATATTGCAATAGTAAGTATGCATTACTAGTTCATTTTTTGTTGCAAAAATTTCAGAATTCTTGCATTTTTTCTTTCAGCTGAAAAGGAGATGATTATTTTATAAACAAAATGATTGTTTGGCTACATTGGACATTTGTATACACATAATAATATGGTCTTTGGCTGCTTATAAATAGGTAGCATGATGAATAAGCTTGCATTTCAAGCATCTTTATTTTATTTTTTTCAGTTTGATGGTGTGTTGTAGATCAATAATAATGACTCCATGGCCCAATGGAGACACTAGCTTTGAGTCTTTCCAGTTTCAATTTGGTTTTTCATCTTGCAGGAGAGTCTATCTTCAGTTGTGTATTTGTAGGGACAAGTTGTAGCAGAGATGGATAGAAAGAAGGAACAATGGTTTGTGTGTTCTTGGATCCTCACAGGGAGGATTCCATCTCCAGAAAGAGCTAGTGTTACTACTCAAATTCACAACATTAAAATTTTGACATTTAGCCAATAGCAGGGGCACTACCATAAACCATGCATTCTCGTAGCACATAAAAATCATCGTTCTTGCAAGCGTCGGGTTTATGAGCCTCTTATTCTTGTTTTGTCAATTTTTTCATTATCTCAAAAAAATTGTTATTGCTTGTGAGTATTCGGAGATAAAACATTGGGTTGTGGTTATTGAACCCAATTTCTAAGTCCAAGGATTTAGCTTATCATAAGCACTCGAGATTGTGGGCAGAGTTCAGATCTAAGCTAACATTCAAAGTGTAATTATTCCTGTCAAAAAAGATATTGGGTTTATTACTCATCAAGCCCATTTTTCTATTCTTGGAACCAAGAGTTGAGTTATCAAGAACTAAACATAAGAGATCTCGCATCATATAGAGGCCAACGAGAAAAAGTTTTTGGGGCTTGATCATTAGGCCTCACTTCTTAAGTCATCGACAAGTTGGCCACAGAACATCACAAGTCAACACTCAATATTCTACAAGCACATACCAAGTGCTAAGGAGAATCCAACAGGGAGCGAATACATTGCATAATGCATCGGTATAACATTGAAACATCGACATATTTTAAAAAAACATGAAATGTGTTTTTTTCTGACAATGTGGGATAATTCCTAAAACAGAACATGCCTGCAATTGAATGTGTCGAGCAAGAGAGCCAATATGAACGCCTTACAGTTGAATCCAAGTGTCAAAGACACTTGGGTGTTGAGGGAAATTTCCATTTATTAAGTGTTACAAGGAAGAAATATCGAGCAATGGGTTGAATTTTGCAGCACAGTTTTATAGCAGTTTTGTAGCACCAATAGACTAAAACAGGGGAAGTTGCTACAAAAGTTCTGGAAACACAATTTTGTAGCGCCCGAATGTAAGTATTAAACGCCAAGAAAGGGTCTCTTCCTTAGTTCCAACTGGATGATGAGCACCCATACTCATGCCAGGTGAAAAAAAAAGTAATCAATGCCAAGTATAATGGAATATTGTTGAGTTTTCAAAATCTGTCAAAAGGATGTTGAGAGGTTATATTTAATGTCAACTGGGAGATGGAAATATATCTCCTATCCAATGAGAGTTCATGGAGAATCTATAGGAAGGAGAAATATGCCCATGTTAAATATGATTTACATGTGTGCCTACAAGTGTTAAATAACTCCTTTATCAATCAACAAATGTCGAAATATGTTGAGAGTAAGATCCCCATTTCCAGCAAACAACCAAATCGATCCCATATTTCCAGGAAATCAAATCAAGGATTTACGACAGTTTCCGTTGCATATCATTTCAATTAAGAAATATTTTGGGGAAAATGATCTTTGATTCCTTTGGTATTTAATCATATTCTATGTTGAAGGGATATGGATCAACGAGTATTGGATCTAAGTTTTGTTTTGTGTAGCTATATATATTGTAAGAAAAAGATGTAATTATGGGAGGGTTGGATTTAGTCGCTCGAGAGAGCTGTTAAATTTTGGTTTTCTTTGGATATGTTATGAAACTCTGTTGTAATAACTTTCTAGTTTTTAGATGACCTATGAGATATATGATAGAGATTCTTGACAATGAATTTGTTAGTGTATGTATTTTCTCAGTTATTTTCATAATGCCAAGTTCTTCTACTTTTTGAATGAAAATGTTATCTTTGGAGTTCAATGAGATAATGTATTTGAATCTTTTAGTAAGACAAAGGGTTTGTTGAGGCTGTCATTCTCTCACATGTATCCATTGATCTTCATTTAGTTGCTATGTACTTGACATTCTCAAAGAAGCAAATAATTTGTTGATATTGTCTTTCATTTGCATAGTCTTTTAGAAAGTTTTGTGGTGTTCATTGAAGAATTCAATGAATGCATTGTGCTTAGAATGATCCTGATTGATCATTTTTCCATTTTTGTTTGATATTATTTCTTTCACCCATCATTTGCAACCCCTTTCACTGGAAATTTGCTCGATTCTCTCTACCTCATTTAGTTTCATATATTCAGCTGAAGCTTAGTATCAAAATATTGGAAGATTTCAATATCATATTTCCTTAGAGCTTAATCCCAATATTTCAAATCAAATCAATCATAACCCCTGAGTATTAATATGTGATAGGATTGATCCTTAACAGTCAGGGTCAACTTATAGCACTAACAGGAACCATGATTTAGGGATTTTCATACTATAAATCCTATAAATATGGTGTGATTTAATACTATAAAAGTTAATCTTTAGCATTGTAATGGTCATATAGATGTAAGTTGAATTGGTTGCAATGTTATTCTTGTGTAAATAAAGAGAGTATGATGACAATTGTGTATTAGGTGTAGACCAAGGTTATTCATGTAACTTTTTATTATATGAATGAATAAGATAACAAGAGAGTAGGAAATTCTCAAGGAATGTTGGTTTTCCCAGTTAAGGGTTTCCAGGGTAAAATATTGGTGTACTATGTGTGTTTTTCATTGTTAAGTTTTCTTTATTTATGTTTTCTCTTTTTTGGTTCATTTAGAGTCAATATTATGTCTCTACAAGTGGTATCAAAGTTGCTCCGATACAAGTGGTATTAGAGCTTGTTTTTTTTATCTGTACAAGTCATATCAGAGAAAGGTTAAGAAGATATTGGATATGATTTAAACCTAGGTCTAGTGGGAGTTGTAAGTTAATGATATTTAATTTGTGCTTAAAAGAAATGGCAAGTGGTTCAAGGATAGAGATAAAAAAATTTAATGGCTAGAATTTTGAGCTTTGGAAGCGTAAAATGGAAGATCGTAGATCGATAATAGTTAGTAGTTGAGTCCCAGAACAATTATGATGGGTATGTCGAAGGAAGAATGGGAGAAACTTGAAACGAGGGCAAGGAGTACAATTCGATTTTTTCTTGTATATTCAATATTATTGAATGTATCAACAAAAGGCTCTACAAAGAAAATGTGGGACAATTTGGGAAGCTTGTATTAGTCGAAATCCCTTGTAAACAAGTTTTTTCTTCTGAAGAAATTGTATCTTATGAGAATTAGTGATGGAATTTTAGTAACAAAGCATCTGAATGCACTCAATATTGTAATAATTTAGTTATTGTCTCTAGATATTAAAGTCACTAAGGTGGAGAAATGCATTATTTTGTTGTGTGCTTTGCTAGATTCATTGGAGAGCTTAGTTATGACTATCAAGAGTAATTCAGACTCATTAACACTTGAAGATGTGGTTGCATCTCTATTGTCAAAGGAAATAAGGCAGAATAACATGGAAAGATCGACCAAGGATTCCTTGATGGTGAGAGGCCAACCGATCGATAGAGGAAAAATAAAATTATCTAGTATAATTTTGAAGTCAAAGGGTAGATCTAAATCCCCATTTTAGTCGATGAGAAGATGTTGGAAATGTTGGACACACCTACCACACTTAGAGGGGGGGGGTGAATGAGTGTGAGGATTTTTTTCCCAAAACTTCCCTCTTACGCAAAACTCATTAGTTAGCATTCAACATTTACTCATTACTCATTGTTGTCATTAATAA
>CBVK0101536940.1:961-12960 GCA_900067695.1 Picea abies | reverse complement strand
CTCTTCCGATCTCACAACACATACCTCGACAATATTCTCCCTACTTTTGAGCTTGATTTTGTACCTGAGAATGGGTGGAGTGTCCACTCGAAACATTGGATGTTTCAAAACCATGGACATAGTTTTGATCCAAAATTATTCTCAACAATATGTCTCACTATGAAAACTTACACTTTCAGATAATTGATTATTGTTTCAATAATTAGTTATTTACATTGATAGGTGTCTTTCAACTGGAAAGTACCAATTTAAACCTATTTTTAATGATAAATTTCTATCATGTCGACAAGATTCATCAATATAGGAATATTCTTCATGGTGGAAAGGATGAGATTCAATGTGACAACATTCTTCAAATTCATAATTTAGGCGTTAAATTCATTAGTGGATAGGATTAGAATTGGTTGGTATATTTTATTTTGGCCATGTATCAATGGTACACCACACCCTTTCACAATCCTATGGATTATGGAAGTGCCCCACATGCTAACACCCACTCCCATTCATTTCAAAATTGCAATGTCTCGAGCCATTTATGCATCTGAAATGATGCTTTGCATAAATTGTTATTTATATCCACCCATATATTGTTGTTGTAGGTTTTGAGGTTTCTACTAGGATTGGATACCAGAAACCTATCGATGTGGATAGGAACATGAAGAGGACTAAGATGTCATTCAAGAAGATATTGATAATATTGTCTTTAACTATGCATGAGATCTCTCATCTTCTAATTTTCATGAGAAGTAGTCAACATAGATAAAGCTAAAACAATCACCAGAACCACAAGATAATAACAAGATTTTGCATTCTCCATATCTTAATATAATTACCAAAACGATGGATCCGTGAGGGATTTACTTTTCTACCAATATCCTATCACTCATTTATAAAATAGTTTTTAAAATTATGAAAAATAAATTCAATATATTATTCCATATAAGGGGGGAGAGCAGGGATGATTTTAGGGGTTAAATTTCACTCATGGGCTAATTTTTCATGGTTTTTCCAAAAAAGAGATTCGTTATTTTAAAACTAATTCGCCCAAACTCTATAGCATAAAATTATTTTACCTTAAAAATCGCCAAAATTTTATAAAAACTATATAAAATCCTTAGAAATTTGAATATTTTTACAAAAATATCGCCAAACATTTATAGTTGGCATATGAAGGATTAGTAAGATTCGCCGAGGTTTCTACATTTTAAAATAAATTTCCATCCTTAAAATCATCCGTGGGGGAGAGATACTTTTTAATTTATTGTGTTTTTTTGGAAAGAAACTTGATTCTTATAAATAGGAAATATCAACATAGGTACACTAAATAGATGATCATATCTACAAAAGAAATCAATTTCAAATAAATATATCAAATCTACATGCAAAGATAGTCTCCAATAGATAAATTAGATCTGGTGTCATCATACTCAAGAATATTTGGAAGGAATTGTATTGATTTCAAAATAGTCACTAATGGTGCAACTAAATCCAATCTGTGGATGAGAGGGTTTGACTTATTACAAGATTTTAGTGCCTCTATTGTGGAATTTGTTGTTTCACCCTCTATTGCTATTAGTTCACATATGAGGAATGATAGCTCTAGCATTACTTCCATTCAAATGAATTCCAAATGAATGAATTCTCTATAAGAAATGAATTATCAAAGGCCTATGGATTATCATGGATTGGAAAATGTATTGGGATTAGTAATTTATCGATATTATGATGTGAAATTTTTTGTTCTTCACCCTCTTAGATGTATTGTATCATCACCTACTCACCAGGATGGTCACCTCATGACACACATGGAAGAAAATATGCTTATGCTTAGTGTTGTTGTAGTAGGGAATTTACCTAACCATATGGGAATGGATCCTCTTATATACTATAAGAGATTTTACTTCAAGATGGATGAAAATATCAACTATATACTAAAGGATATGTTACATATAGTTTAGTTGAAGTTTTTCAATAACTACGTGTCATGAAAGCAAATATGCTTATGCTTAGTGTTGATGTAGTAGGGAATTTACCTAACCATATGGGAATGGATCCTCTTATCTACTATAAGAGATTTTACTTCAAGATGGATGAAAATATCAACTATATACTAAACGATATGTTACATCTAGTTTAGTTGAAGTTTTTCAATAACTAAATGTAGGTATGTGGAAAAATTATATATCGAAACTGATGATTAACTAACATTTTCTATATTTAGAAGTAGATCTTTAAAATGTCAGCAGTCTATTATGTTCATCTCATTAGAATTATGCAATGGAGAGTTGACATCTTCATACATATTTTGCTGCAAGAACAATCCAGTGCATGTTTTCATTTTTTTCCTTCTATGGCTCGTCGTCTGAGGAAACCACAACATTTCTAGCATCAACCAGAGCACCTTCGCTTTAGCATGGCGATTGTCATAGATTTTTTAATCATAGCTTATGTGGAAACTTATTTTTGATATTCCCCCAAGTTGCAGTCAACAACCTCCATCTAATTCCGAGCGAACTCTTTTGTGTGTTCCATCGAGTAGAATCCGCCAATGAGAATATATGAGCAATCAACCACGAAGAAATGTTCATCAACATTTCTCGGCAATTTCTTCTCAAGCAACTTCAGTAGGACACATACTCTTGTTCTTTTGCTTTGATCATTGTGCATTCATCCATGATCAGTCTCGGTTCGAGTTACACGACAGCATAACCAAAATGTTGTAGTCCAGGTAAGCATTCCAGAAGAGAGTTCTACATTACAGGATGACTATTAGAGATGGTTGGAGCGGTTGTACCCGTTCCAACCAATCCGTCATAATAGACATTGGTCTCATACAATGGTCGCACATAACTATTTAATTTGGGATTTGGCAAGTGTTTGAATCTAAATTTATCCATATAAGTGTAATGTTTCTAATAATAAGTGACTTAAGGTGGAAAAATCTCTCCCAACATGTATGTAGATTGTATATTATGGCTCTCATCCCTGTAGCCACATGTATGGACTATCTAGCAAAGTTTTACTTAATGATTCCTATTTTAAGTCTTATTGCCCCATGCGAGAATGTTGTTGATGGGGAAGAAACACTTCAACTTTATTGTGTTCAAACCCAAGCGATTCGAAAGTATTCCCTGGACTTGTCTAAATGCCTCCCATTGAATTTACATACCAGAGTTTTAACTTTTAACCCTATAAAGAGCTACATTACACAATACAAAGTTTCTTGGTGGGTCGTTTATCAGCTCCCAATTCCAAGCGTATGGCAAATAAAAATATGGGATTGTAATTGAAGGATATTATGTCTAACACTGGCCTCTGGTGTTTTGGCATTGACAGCTACATGCACATTGTCGGGTTCATTCTTGGTTGAAATATTCACTATGTCGGATATATGAACTTACCATATTTCTTGTTGACTTGGAAGCATGCTTCGTGAGCCTGTGAGTCCGCAAGGTTAGAAAAATGGCTAAGTGTTGGACTTATTATGAGTCCACGAGTCAGTGAGTCCGCGAGTCTACAAAAGTAAAAAATAATAAGTGTTTCGATTTATTATGAGTCTGTGAGTCTGCGAGTCTGCAAAGTTAGTAAAACGACTAAGTGTTGGACTTATTGTAAGTCTGTGAGTTTGCGATCCCGCAAAGGTAAAAATGGCTAAGTGTCAAACTTATTATGAGTTCGTGAGTCCGTGAGTCCATGATTTCACAAGTACGAAGAAGTGGAAAAATGACTAAGTGTTGATACTTTCAGATGGACCTATGAAAGAAAAATTACAAGATTGTGAGTTTGTGAGTCCGGGAGTCCACGATTCAACGAGTCTGAATAGATGGAAAAATGACTAAGTGTTGAGACTTTTTAGAAGGACTTATGAAAGAAAAGTTACAAGATTGTGATTCCATGAGTCTGTGAGTCCGCGAATCCGAAGAAGTGGAAAAATAATCTAAGTGTTGAGACTTTTCGGACGAAATTATGAAAGGGAGAATTATGCTTTCCTGAGTCTGCAAGTTCGTGAGTTCATGATTTTGTGAGTCTGAATAGATGGAAACATAATCTAAGTTTTGAAACGTTTTGGGCAAACTCATGAAAGAAAGAATTCTGATACGGTATGGGAACACATTTGTACATAATTCAAGGATCTTGTTAATTATTTTATCCAAACAAATTTTGTTGGTTGCAAATATAGTTGAATTAGAGGTACATAAAGAAACTTAGTTCTTATATGACGACTAAAGTCATGGAAAATTCTCAATGGTATTAAAGCCACGGGGATGGAAGAAGAGATAGGAAAGAGCCTGTCACTATGAGAAGTATGCATAGGGAAGCGAAAATCTATAGGGATGATAATGAATGGATTATGAAGGCTTAGGAAGAGATACTTCAGAGCTTGAAAATTTTTCATAAGAAAGTTAACAAACATTCTAGCACCAATCAAGCAACTAGTGCTAGACAAGTATCAACATCTAGATCTTGTTGGAGATATTACACACTCACATATAATTATTTTCCTCAGTTTTAGAGTCCAATGTTGATAACACTTCCTTAAATGAGAATGTTATATCTAGAGAATATTGCCCTACAAAATAGGATGTTCCTCTTCATTTTAGAGTCATTTACACTCTTTACACTTAGTTAGACTAGTGGAAGTCGTGACTCAGTTAACTGATGATTGCATGGAGCGGTTAACTAGGATTAGGTGGTTGTTCACTCCAATATCTGTTAGTGAATGTCTAGATCTCTCTAAATCACTACTATGGAACATTAGTTACTCATGTAGCCTATATCTATTGTAAATTATTCACTCTTTGAGTGTGTAATATAGTTAATACAATTCTTGATTCTCTCTCTCTCTCTCTCTCTCTCTCATTTCCTAATTTTCTTATTTTTCTGCAAACTCTGTATGTCATTTACTAGCTAGATATTATCTATGCTGGTTCATCCACATTTACATGGTATCAAAAATGACAAATTGCTAGGAAAAATACACACCAGACTCTTTTTAGAGGTACTTAATATTGACGAACACAGAAAAGATGGATTATTTGTTGATAATACTTATAATGCCTCATAAATATTTGGAGTGGAAGCCAAAAATTTTGTTTCAACTCGGATGGAAAGGCTTGTACCAAATAACTATGAAAATGGAAGTAGATCTTGATTTCATCGATGAGAAAAATGAATTTCCCAATAGACAAGATATGGAACATAGTTATCGACTTAATGAGAACTGTGACCTCAAAACAAGAATTCTAGCCCAAAAAATCCATATTTTTGCATTAAAAACATCAAAATCAACCCCAAAATCAAAACGTGGTGCTACTGGTAGCACCATTTTTTTAAACGGGGTCAATATTACAACCTTTTTCAAACATGGCCTTCAAAACTCAGACAATAGATTAGAAAAACCTTAAAATCAACACCTAAAAAAAAATGTTTTTGAATTTTTTTGTTTCTTTTCAAAACGTTAAAATTTGAGATCATTTGAAATTGTATTTTTATCACTTGGTACCATTAAAACCAAAACCTCAAAATCAACCATCAAATTTAAAAGTACTACTACCAGTAGCACCCATTCGAAAATTTGGGTATGAAAATGACACATTTTTATAATGTGATAAAATAACTCATCATTACTATAAACAAAATCATAAAATCAACCCTTAAATGTTTACTTTTTAAATCTTTAATCACACAAAGCACAAGGTAATACATAATGCTACAAAAATGTCACAATATACTTAAAAAATTTAACGTCACTTTTTAATAATTTTTGTACTTATAATAATAAAAAAGTAAATACAAGTTACATTGAATGAAATTTTTTTTTTTTATTAAAAGTATTGTTATATTGTTCATAGTCAAAACATATGAGCTAATAAATTTTATTATATTATCCATAGTAAAAAACATATCATTCATAAAACATAACAAAAGATTCATAACTTCATGTAAGATCAGATGTAAGTTCAATGCACATTTCTAGTTACCATATAAACAAAATATGGGTAAAAAATGCATAAAATGTTTCATACACTTATTCAAATTGACTCATGGTTTCTGAAATACCATCAGAGTCTACATTGTCTTCAGATGAATGTTTGGATGAAGATGTATATGCTTCACACTTATATATTGTTGATGAATGCACCATCAAATTCTACATGCATGCCCATTTTAGATGTTAAATGTCTTTTAGATCTACGATTAGGTTCATCAAACTCCCATATTGCATTTATTTCTTGTGGAAACAACCTCTTGATAATATCTGGTGTCTTTGAGTGAAGAGTTCCCTTTTTTTCAAATCGAAGTGATAAACAAGTATGTCAACATCATCTAGCTTTAAAAGGTCAGTGCGATGACGAGTTGTATTTTGACCCTTTCTTTTTCTCTTTCTATTGACATGTTTCTCAGTCGCCATCTCTGGCTTGTACACACCATTGCATGGGTATGTACTTTTTGGATGCAAATGTACTTCAATTGCAATAACATCATCATTTTCTTTCTCAATCTTTATAACCTTTCCAATCTAGAATGGATAACCATGTGGATCTTCAGTCGCTAAAAATGCAATCATGCTACCCTCCTTAATATCTTGTATGAAACCCCTATAAAGGTATTCCATGGATTTACGTTTTGCACGTGACCTTCGCGAACTAATATACATTTCTCTTTCCTCTGCTTGTGTAAACTCAATAGCACCTTGAGATTCTTGTTGAACTTCAATAATGCTTGTTTTTTCAGATCCATTTGAAATATTTTGTGGCCAATGAAATGGAGTCCTCAACATTGTATCTTCATTTGTTGAGCTTGAAATTATGTCACTTTGACTATTGAAAAAAAACTCCCACCAAACAGAATCAAGAACATCAAAGTACTCATATGTATCCTTAATGGACTTTTTTATTTCTTCTAGGCATTCAGAATAATTTACATCTCTATTACGCCTCTGTGCATTATGGATTTAAACAACTGATTGTAAAAATAATAACTTTGATGCAAATATTGGATGATATGGAATGAACTTAAAAAACGATAAACTTGATGAAGGGCCCCATTTTGTAGTAGTTGAATACTGCTTTCCCCATATAAGTGTTTTCCCGTCAATTTGTTTGAAACAAAATTGATATTGGAAGCTAATGTCATTATGTTGCTCAATACATTTTTCTTCACTATGTAATCCATGAATAAATCTCCGCATGTCACCAGTTTCTTCTAATATATGAAAAACGGGCTCTTAAATGTATGTTTTTTTAATACATTCAATCAATGATGGTAGACTTCCAAGATTTTTCTTCTTCAATGTTACCGAAAAATGACTGAACATTTGATCAATATGATCATGAGTGTGTCCAACAAGAAGGAAACCAACTTTCATCTTTTGAAAGATTTCCATTTCAATAAGCATGCTTAGATATCCAAACACATTTTGATTTTTATTTTCATGACTAGTGTTGTCCAACTGTAAATAGAGAACTTGAGGAACATTTCTAGATCAGTGAGTGAGCACATGATGAATTATGGTGATGGTTGGATTTTCATCATTATAAATATTTGGAGCTGTGAAGTAAACACTTGGACACATTTTTCCATTGAAACCCATAAAACCAACCAAGTGAAACTGAATGAAATTCTTTTTCTGTAAATGTTTGGGTGTATGGAAAAAATGTAGTAGAAGTGTTTTTTTCTGCTCCATGCCATCAATTATCATACCTAAAGATTTGTTTGGAGCATCATAACACTTCTTCCGATGCTTGTAAAATGTTTTTCTTTCACTTGATTGTTGATTTTGATGTTCTTGAAGTGCTTTGACTATGGAATTTGCACATGACATAAAATGAAAATATTGATCGTATGTTTTCATAGTTGATAACTATTCAATTTAAAAAAAAATAAAAAAAATAGTAAATGAATACCTCTTTCTACCCTTCATATTGATGTCTTCTTGATTTAAGAGTAGCACATATACTACAAATCCCCATCCTTGACTTCTTAGGAATATAGACATTGTTGATTTTTTTCTTAAATATTCTTGTAAAATATGCATATGTAATAAAATTACCATTTCCTTCAACACCTTCAACATATCCTTTATACAAGTTGTAGATTTCCCTCGAAAAATTATCTGGAATATGTATTGTGTCTCTATCTAGAATACACTCTCCGTGTTTGGAAAAGAAATCACGCATCCATGATAATGTATGTTTTTGAATGGCCCACTCTCTCGTCCATGATGTGCCCTTAAATAAAATGATGGATCTTTTTCCAACCTTGTCTGGATTCTTGAGAGACAAATATTACCAATTGAGTGAATTGTTTTGAAACCCTTTCTGCAAAGTAAAATATTCCCAATGTGATAATCATATCATGTATTGGTGGATATTGTGCACCCCATAAAATATGAATTTTGCATGCTCTTATTCATTGACAAATATGTCTTCCTTTTATTCAAGGCATACATGTATTCTGTGCTTTTCAAACAATATTTTGACAACATTCACTTGAAATCAATTCACTTATAGAAATTGATTTAGTGAGAAATTATTTCATGGACCTTGTATAACTAGAATGATTTGGATTGATATAAAAAGGTTTAATCCTGGTCCTAGACACAATGTTTCTTTGCAATGTCTCCACTATTTCATCATCTTCACTATAAGGATTTTCCTTATCACCACAAGGATTATCAAGAAAAACATCATTAGGAGACTTAACTAGAGAATGTCGATCACCTTGATTTGTTGTAGCTGAATGATTGAGAACATCATCATCAACATAATCATTTGGAGGAAAATCATCATCAACATTGTGTCCACCATTGGCATAATCATCTTCATTACTTTCAAAACCCCCACTTGAGTGAAATTTTTCACCATCTTGCTTAGTGCCTTGAAAACCTTCATCAGTATCTTGAAAATCCTCACTTGGAGGAAAATCAACATCAACATTGTTGCTTTTTAATTTATCACTTGGAAAAGAGTTTCCACCAATGGCGTAATCATTTTCACTACTTTGAAAATCACCACTTGAGAGATATTCTTCATCATCCTCATTACTGGCTTGAAAATCCTCACTTGGAGGAAAATATTCATTATCCTCATCATTACCTTGAAAATCCTCACCTTGAGGGAAATCATGAGCACCAACATTGTTTCTTTTAAATTCCTCATTCGAGAAAGATTGTCCAACATTTACATAATCTTCATCATCCTTATGCATTCCTTGGAAATACTCACTTGGAGGAAACTCTTCATCAGTACCTTCAAAATCCTCACTTGGAGGAAATTCATCATCAACAACATTGTTACGCAGACCCCTTCTGACCCTTGGGCCGAAGTCCGCTCTCAGGATTGTTCAATCACTTCCCCGAGCTGAAGCGGCTCTTTTGATTCCCTGTTGGAATGTCAATTTCCCGATCCACGGGTCCTTCTTCTGTCATGACCTCTTTGCATGTCTGTGAATTTTTCCCCGACAGGAAATTATATTTCGGGTTTCGGGAATTTTTTTTTCTCGATGTCAAGAGTTCTCTGTCCCCTTGATCTCCCGATCACCGAAAACCCGAAATGTCAATAAGGCTTTAATCAACAATTAGCCCCCTGGGCTATGCTTTGGTCCATATGACCACTTCTCATAAGACCACGGTCTTATTTTGGGGTTTCACGATTCAAGCGCCCGATCTCCTGTCCTCTTGACCCCCGAAATACTGACTCTCGAAATGTCGGTACCTGGAATGCCGAAATGCTATTCTCCCCGGGTCTTCTCCTTTCGCGATTTCGGATTTCCAAACACCGAAATGTGTAGACGCCTTGTCCTCGAAACTCCCTCAGATGGACGATCCTCGTCATTTCACGATTTCATGACTTGCGACCTCCTGTGGCACAATCTCCTCTATCAACTCGGATCCCCGGTATCTGAAATCTCAATGGACTATCAATCTCCGACACGTGTCCTCCACGGATAGACAATCTAGATCGTTTCGGGACTTCGCCAAGTGCAAAGTCAAAATGCTCACCTCTCTGTGTTTCCCAATGTCCAAATACCCGAAATAGGTGATCTCGCGACACGTGTCCTCCCTTAATCGGACGGCTGTGATCTATTTTTCTATTTCGGGACTTCCACCATGGAGTGTCTCGATCTCTTGTTCTCGAGACCTCCGAAATCCCGAAGTCTGAAATCCCGATAGCTCAACTCCTCCTTCGGTACTTTTGCCTCTGTTCATGAAGGCTTAACCCTCATGCAACTCCTGATAGATCCAACAACTATCGGGTTTTTTGACTAAGATCTGACGGTTCAGATTTGTCCTTCTTGTGCGCTCCTCCTATGCAGCCTCCTGGACGTGAGAAATCCAATGGTCCATAATCTATTGGCTGATCGATGGTAGTTGTGCTCCTCCTGAGCTTGCGCACTTTCTCCCTAACTTGGAAGAATTCTCCAAGTGCAAAAGGCCTCAACCTTTGCTCCTCTCCTCTGCGAACTCTTTACCTTGAGTCTCGCCTGTGTACATAAAAACGCTACTCCTTCTAAGATTTCCTATTACTCAGAGTCGTAAGGAACTCGGTCCTTTTACCCCTTCTCCTTCAGATGGAGAAACACGATGCCCTCCTATCTATCCTCTGCTCAAGCAACCTATTGCTGAGTATTAAGGGTGTTCAACAACCCTGTGAAGATCCTTCTCCTTGGACTCTTCTTGAAATCTAGAACTCAAAGATTTCTCGTCCTGTGCTTTATATGCACATCTACTCAATGCCCACCTAGCAGAGTGTCTTCTCATAGAACATATAGTAGTTCTGTCCTCTCCTGTGCACCCTATGCACCTGCTCAATGCCCTCTTGGCAGAGCTCTCAGAATCCTTAGCGATTCTAGTTCTTCTATATGAACTCACAACAAAGTTCTTATGTGCCCTCTTGCACCTGCTCAATGCCCACTTGGAAAAGCTTTACAGAACTCCTCAAAGATTCTGTTTGCAACTGTGTCTCTCATACACAGCCTTACCTCCAAGGTATTCAGCAACCTTGAGGTCTTCCTCTGAGCCAATGATTTCAGCTACTGTTCTCTCCTGGCATGCCTTTGTTTGAACCCGCAAAATTCAGAAATGCACTCTCTGTGCACGGCTATCAGAACCTGCAACGTTCTTTCACGCCCTCCTGATATGAAGCCTCAAAGACCTCTAAAACTGAAAATCAAAGAACCCAATAGATAGTAGAACCTATCTGTCCCTGTAAATGCATACCTACAACATACATCTACAGCATATAAAGAACACATAAAGACATTCACACAAAATAGACAATATGCAGGAAAAACTGCTCTGGTTTGTATTAATAAAAATGCCTCTTTTTACAAGGGTGTTTTGAACACAAACTTTAACAGAGTCTCAGCTCCTTCTCTACTCTCTCTTCCACCACTACTCTCTCTGCATACTACTCTGCTACCACTACTCTCTGATAATACAAAGAATATCTCCCGATCTTTTACATGAGGGGGCTCTTTGAGCTCTTCCCTACAAACTCACCTACTCTATTCAATTACATTAAATGGGTTGTCTAGTCCAGAATTGGATCTAGATCTCAGCCTTACAAACATTCAAGGCTATCTACTCTAATGCCTGCGCAAAGGCACGACTCCATGGCTCAACATCCTACAACATTAATTACATTCAAATTTCAAATTTGAAATGAGGTTGCGCCTCTTCATCTTTGAATGCGTGCGCTGATGTGCACTGGCTGGACGACTGGATGACGTGGAGAGATGCTCCTGCATCACATTGTTGTCTTTAAATTCTTCACTTGGGAAAAAGTGTCCACCATTGTCATAATCATCTTCACTACTTTTAAAATTTCCATTTGTGGAAATTTCTCCATCATTTTCATTGGTGCCTTGGAAATCTTCATCGGTACCTTGAAACTCCTCACTTGCAGGAAAGTTTTCATCCCAATCATTTAAACATTGATCATAGTCTCCACTTTGACCTACATTTTTATTATTTTCATTACTATTAAACTGTTGAC
>CBVK0101536938.1:0-15355 GCA_900067695.1 Picea abies | reverse complement strand
TTTTTCCTTGTTTATTTTCAGTTTCTCATTCAACATGTACACCCTAGTAGTGTTTAGGGGGTGTGTTGGAGATATTACACACTCACCTATAATTATTTTCCTAAGTTTTATAGTCCAATGTTGAGAAATATTCCTTAGATGAGAATATTCCCCTACAAAATAGGATGTTCCTCTTCAGTTTAGAGTCAATTACACTTAGTTACACTAGTGGAAGTCGTGACTCAGTTAACAGATGATTGCATGGACCAGTTAACTAGGACTAGCTAGAAGTTCACTCCAATGTCTATCAGTGAGTATCTATATCTCTCTAGATTAGTACTATGGCACATTAGTTACTCATGTAGTCTATATCTATTGTAAATTATTCACTCTTTGAGTGTGGAATACAATTAATACAATTCTTTATTCTCTCTCTCTCTTGTTTTCGTCATTTCTCATTTTTCTGCAAACTGTGTATGTCCTTTGATAGATAGATATTATATGTGTAGGTTCATCCACATTTACAAATTTCATAGAAAAAGAGATGATCATGGAAATGATAGGCAACTGAGAATTAAGAGCAGGATTTGTCATTCTCCAACGAAGTCCATTAGAATAAATCATGCAAGTTCACGACCAAGAAGCAGCCCAAGTGTGTCTCCTGTTTGGAGGCAAAGAAGAGGGCCTGAGGCAGACACCTTGCAAGGTGAACTTAGGAAAATAAAGACACCTAATTTAAATGGCGAGAAAAGGAAAGGAGAAGAGTCAGATCCTTGATTGTTGGAAATGAAGAAATATTTCTAGCTATATGACTCCCCATCCCGGGTAGAAGCTAGGATTTCCACCTACCACTTGTGAGGAAAGACATTCATGTGGTGGGATCAACATAAGAAAACCAAGAACATCGATGATAAGATACTATCATGGAGATAATTCAAAGGATAGTTCCAAGAGAAATATTTGTCTGAGCATTACTAGGAGAGAAAGATGAAAGAGTTCTTTAAAGTAAAGTTGGGAACTATGACAATGGGGGAATATGAGAATCAATTATTTGAATTGTTGAAGTATGTTGACTTCATCAAGGATGAGAAGGTTAAAATCCAAAGGTTTCTAATTGGGTTAGCCTCCTTCTATAGTGATAAGATTCAATATGAAAACCCCAAGACCTTGGAGGAAACCATAATGAGAGAAAGGAACCTTTATGAGCAAGGCAAAGGATCAAAGGCGGAAATTTTTTAAGCCACCCTTTTTAGAAATAACTCCCAAGCAAGTAAGAAAGGCCAAGCATCCCAAAATGATCAAAAGAATTCATATTCATTTGAGAAAATAACAAGGAAACATCGTGTTCAATGTTGGGGATATGGGGGGAATCACTTATATAAGGAATTCCCTCATAAAGGAGAAAGAACAAGGACTGTACACAACATTCATGATGTTGAAACAATGGAAGACATGGGAGGAAGTATGCCAAGAATTTAGGCAACCTTGGAAAACAAACAAGAAGAATATCAATCCCCCATGATCGAAGTGGAAGCTGAGATTGATAACCAACCCATATAAATTTTAATTGATTCTTGAGCTAGTCATAGTTACATAAATCCTAACATTGTTGAAATATATCACTTGCAAAGAAGTAAACATAAGAAATCTTGGTTAGTTCAACTAGCTACAGGGCTAAGTGAATGATCAATGAATTGGTTAAATATTGTCAAATAGACATGAATGGAATCAACACAAAGGTAGATGTAAACATCATATCATTGGGTTCATATGGCTTTCTAATTGGCATAGATTGGTTGGAAAAGCATCATGTTGTCCTAGAATTTTAAGACAAGATGATCACATGTCTCAATGAGGAAGGGAAGCAAGGAAATATTCAAGGCATTCCAAGAGTTGTAGTGGTTAGATATATTTCAACTATGCGGTTGAAGAAGAGCTTCAGGAAGGGATGCCAGGTGTTTTTAGCCCATATGGAGGAGGCATCCAAAGATAAAGTGGAAATCATTGAAGACCATCCGATCTTGAGGGATTTTGAATATTCTCTTAGGGAAATCCTAGGATTTCCACCAAAGAGAGACATTGATTTGGTGCCATGAGCTTCCCCAATGTCTAAGACACCATACAAAATGGGTACACCATAATTGAAGGAGTTGCATATGTTGCTTGAAAAGTTGTTAAAAAATGGTTATATATGCCCAAGTGTGTCGCCTTCGGGAGCCCTGGTTCTGTTTGTGAATAAAAATGATGTAACCTTAATGTTGTGTATTGATTTTAGGAAAGTTAATAAGGTTACCATAAAGAATAAGTATCCTTTAGCCATAATTGATGATTTGTTTGATCATCTGAAAGGTGCAAGAATATTTTAAAAGATTGACTTGAGATCAGACTATCATCAAGTAAGTATAAGGGAAGAAGACATCGACAAGACATCATTCATAATAAGATATGGGCATTATGATTTCACAATAGTTCCATTTGGACTATCAAATTCCCCAACAATTTTTATGTGTTTGATGAATGAAGTGTTCAGGGAATACTGGGAAAAGTTTGTGATTGTGTTCTTAGATGATATACTTGTGTATTACAAATAAGAAGGGGAACATGAAAAACATTTAAGAATTTTATTACAAGTTTTGAGAGAGAACATGTTATATGCTAAGCTAAGTAAGTTCATCTTTTATCAAAATAAGATTCACTACTTGGGGCATATAATATCAATAACAAGGATAACAGTGGATCCTTAGAAGATAGAATAGAAGTGGGAAGTTGTTTCAGTTGATTTTATTACTAAGCTTCCCATAATAGGGAAGCAACATGATTCCATCATGGTGGTGGTGGAAAAATCGACTAAAACATCATATTTCATTCCAGTAAAGACTACACACAAGGAAACAAATATTGCATAAATTTATATGAGAGAAGTTGCTAGGCTACACAGAGTTCCTAAAGAAATATTTTTAGACATGGGTTAAAAGTTTACTTCCAATTTTTGGAAGGATTTGTTCAAAGTATTTCGAACAAATTTAAATCTTAGTACAACGTATCATCCAGAGTCCGATGGGAAAACCTAAAGGACTAACAAAATAATTGAGGACATGCTTAGAATGTATGTGATGGATCAGCCATCAAAGTGGGAAGATTATATCCATTTATTTGATTTTTTCTACAACATAGGGTATCATACCTACTTTAAAATGATTCCATTTGATGCATCGTATGGAAGGAAATGTAACACACCAGTGAGTTGGGACAATCCAACATGCAGAGAAATTATTGGGACAAAATTGCTAAAAGGAATGGAAGATCATATGGTAAGGATTAAGCAGAATTTGAAGGTTGCTCGGGATAGGAAGAAAAGTTATGAATAGAAGAACATATTTTTGTGATATTTTAAAGTGGGAGAACATTTTTTTTTGAAAGGCAAAGAGAAGTTCACTAAGATTAGGAAGCTTCCTGAAGTTGGTACCAAGATATTATGGTCCTTCTGAAATATTAGAAAAGATAGGGTGAGTTGCATACATGATTTCCTTACCTGCATCAATGTGTATTCATAATGTATTTCATGTATCATTACTTAAAAAGTACATACCTGATGCTAATCATGTAATTGATTGGAATGCGATCCAGGTGGATAACGAAGTGGATTTCCAGGTCAAACCAATACACATCTTGGGTCGAAAGGTCAAAGTGCTCATGAAAAAATCCATAGGGATGGTAAAGGTTGAATGGACCTGTTACGGTCCTGAAGATGCTACATGGGAGCATGAAGAAAATATGCAAGCGGGATACCTGCAATTTTTTTACAGTTTTGAAGAAGACATAATGCAAGACTCCATTTTGAGAAACTAGAGTTTTGGAACCACATCTCAGAGTCTTGGAAAACTATGATGGGAACTTTTATAAATGAATGACACATTCCTTGGGTTAGCCCTAATAAACAGATCTTACATCCCTTGGGAATCCCTGATAAATGAATGGTGCATTTCTTGGGTTAGCCAGTTGAGAGGAACATGAGATTTTGGTTGGAGTTGTTGTTGGAGTTGTTAAATTACAAAAAAAAAAATATATAAGTATTGTGATGTAAATTTGCATATATGTATATTTGCATAGAGTGCACTGAGGACAACACACAATTGTAGGGGAGGGGGAATGTAAAATCCCCATTATAATCCTCAGTTTGATTAATTCTTATGTAGATATAATATGTGGCTATGACCAAGTGATGTAATATGCAAACTGTATTTCAATTTTTTAATAATAAAATGTGATGCCCACTGGTAAGGGGACATGGACAAGAGGTGGGGTATTAATTAACCCACAAGAGAGGGGAGTGTCTAGGATAATGACCAAGAGGGGTCCAAGGGGGAACTACCCATGTATATCAATTTAACCCATTTTCCTACACTTTCTAATTGTATATGAACCTTTCAATGTTTGATTGAGTGTTCCTAAATCCAATCATTGAATACATCTAAGAGGGTGTGTGTGAGTGGTCACATCCTTTTGATTGAGTTTTTCCAAAGCCAATTATTGAATGTATGTAAGACGATGGGTGTGAGTGGTCACCTCCCGAAGTTATTGGGCACGTGGGGGTTGAGTACAATCAGCTTGGGGAAGAGTATGAGTCAATAAAGGAAAGAAAAAGAGAGGAATTTCATATGAATAGGGGGGAAGAAGTAACATCAATTCAAACAATTTGGTAGTAAGTCAAGTTTGTGCACGGAAAGAGAGTTTGGAGCGGGTGAAACTATAGGAGGGTGAAGTTTGGAGTGTAACTAGAGCGTAATAGAAGTGCATTGGAGCTGGAGAATTGAAGAGCCTGTTTTCCAAGCCAAAAGAGTGAACTCCTGTGTGAGTTGCACTGAAAAAACAAGTGTTGTTGTTGGTTTGTTCATAGTTTTTCCTAGCAACAACTTCCCTTGAGTTTCCAACTGATAGATCACTACCTACCTGTGCCAGAGAGACCCTGATAAATGAATTACACATTCCTTTGGTTATCCCTGATAAATGGATGGTACATCCCTTGGGTTAAACCAGATAAATGGATGGTTCATCCCTAATAAACGAATGGTACATCCCTTGGGTTATCCCTGATAAATGAATGGTGCATTCCTTGGGTTGGGTAGGTCAAGAGGAAGAGAGTTGTTGAAAAAGTCGAGATAGTTGTAGAAGAATATCAGTTTGGTTGAGAGATTTATGAGCTGTGAGTGGACTGTGAGAGACCAACCTCTTTTGTTGATTACTAGCCTCAACTCAGGGGTGACTCACTTTTGAGATTTGGAATAGTCAGTCTACAGTTGGGTGGAACATCCATTCCAAGCAACTGGTTGCATGATTCTTGTTTAAGATAATTGTATAATCGTGTATTGAGCTATTTACATGTATTATTGTTGTGCATGAACTCTGCATGAATGAAAATGACTTATATGATGGGTTTAGTTGTATCTCTTGTTGATTATTAGCATGCTTCAAATGCATATGATTTACGGTTATTTTTGTAGATAAATCTTTTATAAATTATAGTTGTAGGCTATGGGAAAATGGGTAACATCAAAATAAAGGCTTTAATTAGAAGACGTTTCTTGTTATGTTTATTACACATGTAATGTTTCCTAGCTGGAGGCTAGGTACGTTAATAAAATGGTATCAAAGATGATAAAGATATTTTTTTTGCGTGACGTGACCTAGATTCGATGGTTGGGTATGTTACATTTAACATTTAGTTGTACTAAATCAATATCAAGTAACACAAATATTGATAACACAACATGAATAGAAACAAATGTTTAACAACTGGTGAGAAACTTTCATGGAAATCAATACCTTCTAAATACCCTTCTGCTACCAGTCATGCTTTGAACCATTCATGTTTTACTATGTTTGATTTTGTTTTTATTTAAAAGGAGATTCATCAAAAACTGCATATCTATCCATGATGATTATGTAGGTAGTAGGATCCCATAATCTACATCCCTTAATATCATCACCATATCAAAGATATGTCTTTTTGATCTGGGTCCTACTTATAATGTTGATAAAAACACAAGCATCACAACCAAATAATTTCACATTTGATTAATCACTAGATGACTTGTTCATACATCTTCTAGAATCTTCTAGTCTTTTGCAACTGGTGGTGACCGAGTTACCATATAACATATTTTCTTCTTCCCACAACTATTGTTGCAACTTGGAATTACTGAACATGCCCTTTCGATCCCAACTTCCTTGCAATAATTTTCAAGTTCCATGGATATGAACCTACTTCCATCATATATTGTCAAAAACTTGATTGGCCTGCCAATGTCCATTTAACTACATCAGTATTTCTACAAACCCACCTTTCTAACCTAGACACGTTGTTGCACCTCGAATATTGCATTTGAAAATCCTTGACCAAATCCAGCCAAGCCGACCCAAATGAACCTTTTTCACTCACCTCCAAGGACTTTAAAATGGAGTCTTAGTGATCCACCTTAACATGAACATTCCCTTGACCCAATCCATTCAAGTCGTCCAAGTAAGCATTCACTGCTTACCTCCAAGTCCATTTATAATGGAGTTCACCAAGCCTTTTATAGGCTTCATTACATGCAGTCCATGGACACAATACCATGGGCTACCCAACAAACATGGACCCAAAAAACCATGTGCTTTGACCTAAAAAAATATTTAACTCGTTAACACTTTCATCGAGTCAAGGTTAACCCAACATATATTCCCCCAACATATTCAATCTACCTAAATCCATGTATATAATTTTCATAGGTGACTCAATAAACTAGGGGTATGCATGCCTCTCCAGGTCTTACAGACATATGCTCACTTACATGCAATCAATATTTCTTACAACTCCAAGATAAATACATTTTTTTTTCTTTCATGTATGCTCATTTACATGCAATCAATATTTTTTACAACTCCAAGGTAAATGCATTTTTTTTATTTCATGATGACTCGACCATCACCGCTCTTGTTGTTGCCTCCTCTCTAGTGATGTTAAACAAAACTTCATTTTCCAAACAAAAATGAATGGTACTGAGGGCGCTTGCATCCAGATGTTCCTAGTCCTAACAGTTTCTTTGTCTGGCTCGCCATTGAATTTTTCAATCCTTTTTCATAAGCATATCCCACATATTCAACTTCCATATCTCAAGTTTATTCTTTCCGTTGAATTTCTATGCCTCAAACTTTGAACTTCACACTTTTTCCATTATCACAAAACTGCCCAAAACCACACCGAGCTTTGAAAATGAAAGAATAATATTATATTCAAGGTTAAACTCCCAAACAAAAATTAATTAAAATGTTTAACTTAAACATTTCATATATATTCCTCTAAAACCTTTTACCAAAAAGAAGAAACGTCCACATCTTTAAGGCATCCACCCATTTAAATAATTTTTAGGACATCCTCCACTCATTTAAATATAAAGGTGATCCTTTGAATAGAACCAAAAATACACTTTATATATTACCTTAAAAACAACCATCCACCATTCATACCTTTCGACCTCTGTGAAAATATCGATTTTTGTGCATATACCCATGTTCTAAAGTTATCGCTTCCCCTGCAAGGTGTATTCAACAATGAAAACTGGTTATCGCCCCCTTTTCATGAGATGATCTCTAAGTATTCAACAATGAAATTGGTTGTCTCTCCCCATGCACACGATGATCTCTAAGGTATCATGCCTTTTTTTCCATGTCGTTGCTCTTATGCCCATAGAGTTTCCTCGCCTCCCCAAAACTTCATCCCAAAACAGGGCATTCTTTCACCTTATTTCACAGAAATTTACCTAGAGCTCACTCATGCAATGGCTTCCTCACCTAAAGCTCGAATACCACTTGTTGGGTAGTGGAACCATAAAAACAAAAATATTCAATGGAAAATAAATAAAATCGAAAACAATCACATCAATTGAACACATTATTTACATGGTAAAACCCTTCACAAGGAAAACATCTTATTGATAAAGAGAGAATTACAACAACCAAAAACAAGCTTACAAACCTCACATACTCTTCCCACACACTACCTGCACTCCATTGCATTACACCTCTATGAGTATGCACATATATATGGATTACAACCTGATCCACCAATTACATAAACTGATCATTGTAGTGTACATGCATGCACATTCTATTTTTAGTTGTTACAGTGTGCATGCATCAGCATGAGAAATTAGTTTACATGTTTCAACACAATGTATTAAGATGCATTTTATATTCTAGATCCAATATATTAACTCTCTATTATTATTATAGAATAAACACATTTATTTATAATATATGACAGTAATATGTAAATGAAACATATAATTACCAATGGAATATGTATCTAGAGCATATAACGTGTGGCGAAAAATTGCATCGCTCTAGTGCTTTTATAACCCAGATCCAATATAACCGTTAGCAAAGAAAGTCATAATTCCTATCCACTTGGACTCGGTCTACCCAGATTGATTATATTAACAAAAATATTAATATTAATATTAATATTAATATTTTTAATAAAGTGAAATTATATATAAATGTTTATTATGAATCTGGATTAATTTAGAGTGTAATTCATTAGATGCTAAGAAAAGATAGTTGAAAAAGAGTATTATTTGAAATAATGCTTACATTAGTAACTAGTTGGAGTATGTTTGAGTTTGTTGAGAGATTTTCTTAACAAACTATCCAGGTTTAGAATAAGTTGGATCTCACAACAAGAACATAAATGTATTTATATTGTGTGTATTCATAATGAAAAACAATTTTTTTGTGCAATTGTATTTTCTAAATTGGTATCAGAGCTAAATTAGTATCAAATCCGAGTGTTTTGGGTAACTCCCTCATGAGAGGGCCCATAAATATGTGCGAGTATTAGTTTTCTATGTGGAGGCGTAGGAATAGATTATCATTTTTTTCTCAATATTCGTTGTGCATGGAAGACTGATGCCTGTCATTGTCGTTGTCGATGCTTGCATATTTTTTGGCATGCCACTATGAAGTCACCAATGGAGTTCACTTATTTCACATACATTTTTCAAATCTGCTGATGTTGTTGAACCTTGGTTCAAGACTATTGGAGGACCAAATCATATCAGCCATGGGCATGGAAAATCGCAATTTGTTATTGGTCAATACACAACAATTTCTATCTATTATATCTTCCTACACAACGATTTTAGTTGGCCTTGGTCAATGATTCTGTAAAAGTGAAAGAATTGGTTTCATCATGGGTACTGTAGAAGCTGCAACTAAGAATTCGCTCGTGTAAACCTACTAGCGTGAAGGAGATTGGATGATATAGAATTGTTGTGTGCTTGCCACGAAAGGGAGTTTGATTGTTGTTGCCATAAGAGTTAAGTGCACTCCATGCCTGTTTCAGATCCACAGTAGAAGAGGAAGCCTTCATCAATTTTTTTCGATTCATGGTCTATGGTAGTACTAGTTAAGGTTGTTCCACCTTGGTCAAATTGTTGCAGTATGATCCATAATTGACTCCTTCAAAGACTAGATTCTCATGTCCAATTATTTTTGCATATTTAAAGTATCAATGTGTTGAGTTTCTTCAACGATTGCACAAGACATGTCAAGCAGTTACAATTGTAGAATGTAGTGATGCAGAGGTCGAGGTGGTTCTCAGGCCGCAGTGGAAGAGATATTGTGCAACCACTGAAGATATTCAAACCCCACCAAGGATGATACAATGGAAGTACTGAGACTGGTTTTGATTGTCATGGGGAGAAAGTTATATTAGTTTGTTTGATTTAAAGTAGAGTATATTATTTGGTTGTAAAATGAACAATATAGAACCAACTATAGAACATGGTAACATAATTTAAGCTGGTGTGTGCAGAAGCCCCGACCTTGTCACTAGATGGTCACTAGTTTGGTTATGTTTACAACGTGTTATAAAATTGATGGGTGTTGTTGTGCTTCGAGCTTCAAGAGCATCCATTACAGGTTACTTTTTATGATATCCTTGTGTGTTGGACAAGTCAAGTTATATGATCAACTTTTGAACACATTCAGTATCCAGACCACCTTCCTAGCAACTAACGAATAGATGAAAGAGAAATATATGACAGATGGTGGTAGGTCCATAAAGAGGTTTATTACTTGACAACTTTTATCATGGAATCCTTGACGAGCTGAGTTTGTCAATATTGTTGATCCTGCAATTTTTTTAATGATGGTCGGAGGGATTTATGTTTTAAATGAATGAAATGGGAAGCTCGAGAGTGTGAAGAAGAGAAGAGAGAAAACCAGGAAGTTCAAAGTGAGTGTAAGTGCTGACGAAGACCAGTCAGACTATGTTACTTACATAAATGCATTTTGTATCATAAGTTTTGTAAAGAGAATTATGTAATTGTGATCAATCTTGTGATGACTGTAATGTAAACATTAAGGGAGGGTATTGGAAATAATGCTTACATTAGCAACTAGTTGGAGTCTGTTTGAGTTTGTTGAGAGATTCTCTCAACAAACTTGTCCAGGTTTAGAATAAGTTGGATCTCATGACAAGAACATAAATGTATTTATATTGTGTGTATTCATAATGAAAAACAAATTTTGTGTACAATTGTATTTTCTAAATAGTAGCTTAGCAAAAATATTAATATTTCCATCTATATTTATATTTTTAATTAAGTGAAACTATACATAAATGTTTATTATATTTTTTTATTAATTTAATGTTTAATTTATTATAGATTAACTTAAAGTAATATTGTGGTCCCCCTGGTGTAGATTAAAATTTTAATTTAATTGACAACTTTTACTATTCTACTAAAATATATAATAAACTTTAACTCATAACACATAATTTTAGTAAATATCATATATGCTAAGTAGATTAATCACAAAGTACAAAGTGGATACTAGTTTGATATAAATTGTTGTGATATATTGATATAAAATTTTATTCATTATTTGTTTTGGTTGTGTGATTTGTATATAAAAATAAGCTTGCATGACAACATACAACTGCCACTATGTAGGAACTTATAATGCTTAAATGGAAAATGTTGAATACTAGTTATATGTTGCTCTATGGAGGGTCAGTTCATTCGAATCTAGATGGATTGAATTTATGCAAATAGCTGAATATTCAGCTATTTGTTGATCTATGGAGTTCCAGTTCATTCGAATCTGGATGGATCAAATTTATGCAAATAGCTGAAATATTCATATTTCCTATAGGTCAAGTTCACATTCCAAGACAACTATATGTACGTGTCTATTAAGAATTTCATGCATGGCTCACCTTCCATCCTATAGATATTGTAAATCCATTGTAAGTGAAATCTTTGATAGCCTCCCGAAAGGTTCTTTGAACGGGAGGGTACAATCTAAGTGCTTCTTGAGCCGCTCTCCATGATATAATGCAAATATGTCATTATTACTTAATCTAATACTGGACTAGGTCAACACATCAGTCATGATTATGGTTAGATCACGATGACATAGATCCACAACATTAATATGACAAAAAAAATCCAATGCAAAATGACTTGGGGTTTTAAATAATGTTTTTAATTTTTTAACTGCTGAGCATTATTTACAAGTGTTCTTTAAACTTTTTGATGATAACTATGCATTTTTCATAATGATGGTTATGATGGAGAGGTGTGACAAGGAAAAAAAATTGACAACTTTGAAAAAATCATTGTATTTGTCAATGGAAATTGTTCGCATTGTCTACAAATTTCACAGTTCCCCCAAAAACATTTTTCTAACTTAGGCCAAAACACTTTCAAGGTTTTGAAACAAAAATTTAACAGTTCCCCCAAAAACATTTTTCCAACTTAGGCCAAAACACTTTCAAGGTTTTGAAACAAACTTTTCCAAAGTGGTGAAATGATTTGTGGATTCATAGTTAAAAGACCTTTTGTGAGAGTGTGCAATGTTCATAAGAACTCGCAAGAGTTGAACTTTTTTTTAATTTGAAAAAGTTGCAAAGGCCCTTGGGAATATTGGAGTAAAACGTAAACATAATATCTTAAATGGATAGAGATCGAGTAAATTTTCAACGTAATATATTAAACATATTATACGATATTAACCCTTCTTCCTGTATTATAAGATAGAGATTGAGTAAATTTAGAGAAAGATTGGATACAACTTTCTCTAAATTTTACTGTATTCAATTTCTATGGGTCTCTTTGTAATGTACTAATCCTTTTCAATTTGGTCAAATCGTGAAAAAAAACTGGATAGAAATTGTTTTGTGATGCAGATAGATTCATGAATTCCATAGACATAATTTGAAAAAAATATGATACTGGCAGCAATCATCCTTTTTCAAGAGTTTCATTTTGAAGTACATTAGCCGTTGTATCATTTAATCGAAGCGACCGAGGGTTTCATTTTTAAGTACAATGGTAATTATATCATTCAGTTCAGTTTCGAGCCTTTTCTCCATCTTTAAAAAAAACACTATAATTTTCCACTTCCGATAAGGAAGTATTTAATGATGTTAAAATTATCGACGGAAATCTAAGAGTCTAGAGGCTCCATAGTGGGCTAAAAATTATTCCAAACGCACTATTGTCCACTTCCTTATCTAAAATATCTAATGACATGTAACTTCCTATATTTATATTGCTTTCATCCGTTTTATCTTGTACTGTGGTTGTGTCATCCCATTTACAATATTGTTAATCGTTTGATATATAGAATGGTCACTAAAAGCTGAGATATTTCTATAGCCATAAACTCCATAATTTTATATCCAAACACTTCGAGCTTGAGTGCTTCTATTCCAATTCATTTTTTTAACGCTAGAAACTTACAAAAATTTAAGATAGTATGTCGTATATTACTATATTTAGAAAAAAAAAACATTCTCAGATTTTTTTTTTTGTAGCTTTCCAAAAAGTTTTGAAATTAAAATTGAAGGGAACGTGAATGAGCGTGAATGTAGATTTCCTCAGCAAATCCAAGGAGGACTCACTCTTCCTAGAGCAATAGGTCGATATGTATATCCTTGGGAATCCTTCTCTTCGAGACTGCCCATGACATCCACGATCTTGGCCACTTCTTTGCTAACCTCCTTGGCATTATCACATGAATAACTAGAGTACTCATGGCATGAATATAGTAGCTATATATTGATTACTTGGAACAATTATTTGTATCCTTTGATTGAAGAAATCACCTCTCTTTTTCCTGTCCTGTATTGGCAATAAAGACAGACCAGATTCAATTTCTTCCAGAGGGCATTCCAATGCTCCAATTCCTCATCATTCATATTTATATTTATTTGATCCCGTCTCTTCTCCTTCAGAAGGCACAAACATTTATTTCTAGCAAAAAAACAATTCATGCAATGGTTGTGTCATCTCTATCTTTCTAGCAAAGAGGAAAGTGTTGCATTCCTCTATGATATCTCCAATTCTAATAGCATAAGCACTAGACATGCAAGTACTCTGCAACTCTATTAAGAACAACTCTGATGCTAGCACACCTATTTTAGGTTCAGACTTCCACAATATACAACCCAAAATAAACATTTGTACCTCAACAATTAAGGCAGGCCAGAAGCAATGAATATATATATATATATATATATTNNATATATATATATATATATATATATATATATATATATATATATATATATTTGGAAATACCAATTCAAAATGTGTTGAGTAAGTGATCTATATCAAAAGTTGTTCCACACCTAAAACACACACACATGACTCTAAATCACAAAGCACCAACTTATTCACTAGGCAACGCTGAGTGAGAAACTCCACATCTAAAAAACACACATAACCATCAACTCTAAATCACAAAGTAGAGACTTATTCACTAGGCACCATTGAGTGAGTAATTCCACATCTAAAAAACACACATAACCCTCGACTTCAAATCACAAAGAAACAACATACTCACAAGGTACCACTGCGTGATACCATCTTATTACTGTAATGGAGAAGTTAATAAATAGGGATGAACTTCAAAATGGCTCTCAATTCTGAAGAACACAAGACTTGCAGATATCGATCATTGAACCTATTTTCCAGTGGCTATAGTGCATGAAAATCAGTTGAATTGTTGCTTCAAACTAATAGATCCACTGACTTCTTCAACAACATAACCTTTTTCATATACTGATGATATCGCTTGTATCCAACAAGCTATGAAAATCATTAACCGATTACACCTTCAAAATAAAAAAGAGGTCTACAACAAAAAAATCATTCATATAAACCTGAAAGTGTCAGTTCTCCCCTTTAAAACATATTACATAAAAACTGTCAGTATATAATCATTAGCTTCCATGTGGCTAATGAAAGAGAGCAAATTTATATCATTTCCTATTTTCAAAGCTTATGTTACCAATTGTTGTTGTAACCTTTTTCTCAACATGGGAGAGACACCTAATACCAACCTTTTACTCAAAAATATACACCAACCATTTAATCACAAATATATACCAGGAAAGATTCGTATGATCCACTATGATCATCCTTTTGTTCCTAAGTTGATGGGATTGATTCATAGCACCTACAAAATTCAGAGCACAAGAATACAAATCTAGAACTAGAGAATCTTGAGAAACACAATACCAAATAAAGAAAGTTTTGACTAATGTTTTGGCGTCCAAAATCAACCCACTAACTTAATGCTGCTTAAAAACCATGATAGTCTACCGTCACCCGCTTATAGCTGCAAATCGAGGAGGACCAGAAACATTAAAGACACCGTGAAAAACCACACAATGGAATACCGATCATATGAAGAAATTGCCAAATCTTCAAAATTATCCAAAACACAATATATCCTATGGGCTTGAAACAAACATATCTATACAGCTGTAATACTTTGTTGGTTATATCTGTGTCGAAAAAAGTTGCAAGACAACATTATTGGTTTTATGATCGAACTGCAACAACAGATTAGTATAAATCCCCTGCAGATCAAGAATCAATCATCTCTCAAATCGGGCATGGAAATAGTTAGACACATAGGCATCAAGCCCAAATATACACTCAACTAAACGAAAATGATGCAACAAATACTCAACCATAAAGCTCCCTATAGGGATTCTACAACTATGAGCTCTCATTATCCTTTCATTAAACATAAATAAAACATCTACATTAAAAATAAATTGTAATCGAATAGTGCTTCCAAATACAATAGCAAATGGTCTATAGAGGCTTCTAGCTTGGAACATCCCCTCTTCAGATCCACTACAAATAAACCAACAAAAGAGGATTTGCTTCGGTAGACCAAAAGGCATAAGTAGCGACGGTCATGTTATCAGTTGTTGAATTAGTGTTTTCTTTGGCATCCACCATAAGCCCTAACAAAGCAATTGAAATGGGTCTCTTAACAATGAACATAGTAGATCAGTGAGATCGGAAGA
>CBVK0101536933.1:0-14258 GCA_900067695.1 Picea abies | reverse complement strand
ATCAACAACATGTCATCCACATACAAGACCAAATAAATCAAATGATCACCCATTAATTTAAAATACAGACAATGATTCTCTTTGCTTCTTGTGAAGCCAAGTCCCAACATATAAGTATCAAATTTTTTATACCACATCCTTGGTGATTGTTTTAAACCATACATGGACTTTTTCATCTTGCATAACGACTCCTTCTTTCCTTTCACAACAAATCCTTCTGGATGCTTCATATAGATTTGTTCTTCCAAATCCCCATGTAGGAATGTTGTCTTTACATCAATATGTTCTACTTCAAAATCAAATCCAACAACAACAAATAACATAAATCTTATAGAAGTTAACTTGGCAACATGAGAAAAAATCTCACCAAAATTAATTCCCTCAACTTGGGAATAACCCTTTGCTACTAACTGAGCTTTGTATTTATCCACTTTTCCTTCTGCATTCATCTTCCTTTTAAATACCCATTTGTTGCCAATGAGATTTTTTCCAGTTGGAAACTCCACTAGATCTCAAGCCTCATTCTTATCCAAGGCTGCCATTTCTTCAACCATGGTCTTTTTCCATAGCTTTCCATCCTTTGAATCCACTGCCTCCCTAACAGTTCTAGGATCATCATCAGTAATAGACAAAGAAAAAATAGAACGAAAATCAGATGGATTATACCTTTCCGGTAGCCTTCTTTCTTGAACCGATCTCCTCAATACTGGAGTATCAAGATCTTCTTCTTTTGATTCTTGTTCTTTTGTAGAGTCTGATTCATCATCCTTTAAATCAAAATCTATTTTCACTAGTTCATCCTTACTTGGTAGGAATTCTTGTTTAACAACATTCTTTATTT
Organism: Picea abies; assembly: GCA_900067695.1. Lineage (NCBI taxonomy): Eukaryota > Viridiplantae > Streptophyta > Pinopsida > Pinales > Pinaceae > Picea > Picea abies. The sequence goes on along the minus strand of CBVK0101536933.1, from coordinate 13,417 downwards.
CTCTAAATACCACATCTCAGCTATACACTACCTTCTTAGTTTCTGGGTTCCAAAGCTTATAACCTTTGAGACCATCTTTATACCCAATAAAGATACACTTTTCAGTCTTCTTATCTAGCTTACTCTTGTTTTCCTTTGGAACATGAACATATGCCTCACAACCAAATACCTTGAGATGTGTGAGAGAAGGTTTATTACCATTCCATACCTCTTGTGGAGTCTTGTCATCCAGTGTTGATGAGGGTGATTTGTTGAACAGGTAACATGTAGTATCCACTGCCTCTACCCATAATTCTTTCCCTAACCTGGCACCACTGAGCATGCACTTTTGTTTTTCCATCAACATCTTGTTCATCCTTTCTCTAACTCCATTCTCCTGAGGTGTGTATGGAGTAGTATTCTACCTTGCTATACCACACTTCTTACATAATTCTTCAAATTCATTCCCACATAACTCTCTGCCATTATTTGTCCTCAACACCTTAATTATTTTCACTGTTTGATTCTCAACAAGAGCCTTAAACTCTTTAACCCTGTCAAAGACTTCATATTTATTTCTAAGGAAATATATCCAAGTATTCCTAGATAATTCATCTATAAATGAGACATAGTACCTAGATTTTCCCAATGATGGGACTAACACAGGTCCAAAAACATCACTGTGAATTAGCTGTAAAATTCCTTCTGCCCTCGTTGCACCAGAGGGGAGTCTTACCTGATTCTACTTCCCATATACACAATGTTCACAAAAATAAAAATCCATATAGCAGTTAGACATACCTTCAACCATACCTTTACCGTGTAGTAGTTGAAGACCCTTCTCTCCGATATGCCCCAATCTTTGATTCCACAACATAACCTTTTCTCCAGAGACTGTAGGAGTTATTTTTTCTTCAATTCCAATATCAAGAACAATGGAACTATTACACCCATCACTAATAGTTCTTCCTTGCAACTTATACAGAGTTCCAAATCGAACTCCCTTCAACAACACCATTTCTCCTCGAACCATCCTACAGGTTTCCTTTTCAAATATTGTTTTTACCCCTGCATCATCCATTTTTCTTACATAAACCAAATTTCTGGCCAATCCTGAGATGTGCATACAACTATATAGTGTTCTAATCCTTCCATCTATGAGCCCCAACTTGAATTTTCCTAAACCTATGATTCTAGTTGTCGAGTCATCACCTAGGAAAACATTACCTCCATCATACCTTTCATATTCATAGAACCACTCTCTGTGGGGAGTCATATGAAAGGATGCACCTGATTCAACCAACCATGCCTCGTGATCTACATGTGTTCTTGAAGAAGCCAAGTACACATCCCCTCCTTCCTCCTTGGAGGCCTTTTCTACTGTAGAAGGAGATTCTTCAGATCCCTTCTTTTTCTCAAATTTAGATCTACACTGCTTCTTGTAGTGCCCTTTTTTCCACATCTCCAACATACCTTTACACACTTTTCGAGAGATTTAGATCTACCCCGAGACTTAGATCTACCACTTGAGAAATTAGATCTATTTCTTTCCTGGGAGTGTCCTCTTTCAAATAATGCATTTGTGCTCCGTCCTTCTATATTCTTTCGTCTCGTCTCCTACGACAAAAAGGACGAGACTACTTCATCAAACTTCAAGGCAGTTGTGACTATCCCATGAGTATGGTAAAGAACACAGTAAAATGATAAACTTATCTTCATCTAAAATTTTAATCTCAATAAATACTAACTGACTTACCACAATATTGAAGGTGTTCAAATGCTCTTTCACCAAGTCTCTATCTCTCATCCTTAGGTTATATAACTTATTTCTCAGGAATAGTTTATTTACTAGGGACTTAGACTGATACAACTTCCCCAACTTATTCCATAAATCCTTGGTTGTAGCTTCCTCTGACACATTCAGTAATACTGAATCTGAGAGACACAGTCGAATTGTGCTCTTCCCCTTCTGATCTAACTTTTTCAGTCATCTACTGAAGTTCTTGTAGGTGTAGTACCTAGATTTACCATGATCCACTGATCTTTGTCCACCAAAATATCTTCCATATTGAGCTTCTACAACTCAAAACTTTTCCCATTAAATTTTTTTATATCCATTTCTGAATTTCTTGCCATTTCGTTTCACCTGAAAAAATCAATAACACAGATCTCCCACTGTAACAAGGCTTATCACAGTCCCACTTCAAACCCTTGATCATAAAGGCGTCCACCTGAAGCCAATAAATCTCTAATACTAGATGTAGATTTTAACCTTGTACAATATTTACTGCAAACATATTTTCAGTAAAGCAACATAAAAGATACAATGGAAAATACAAACATTACACAGATATTTTCCCCTGGAAACCGAAACCAGGAAAACCAACATATTCTATATTCATTCATTGTGATACATTGTTTACAATACAATATACATATAGGAGCTAGTGGCATGAAAAACCCTAACCCAATGACCTGGATTAGTCAACAACCCTAATTCCTTAACTGAAAATAGAAAACCATTGGCAAAAACCATGTGCTGAAAAACCGCCCAACAATGGACAAGAAAATCAAGGAAACACGAAAAACGAGGCAAAAATGCGACATGTTTCCTGAGGAAAAAAACATTCTTTGGGGCGCTGCCCCATAACCCCCATGCTGGGGGCTATCGCCCCCCTCAAACCCCCCTGTGCGCCCAACGCAAAGTAGACACTACTACTCTGCAAAATATATAACACATACCCAACAAGCAACATGATGCGATTGTTAAGGAAATGGTCATAATGTTACAAACTCTAAAAGGATATACTGAATCCAAATAGATTCTTTACTTGTGCTAATTTTTCTCGATGCTCTGCTTATATTAAAGAAAGATCAAGGGAACATTACTTTTAACAAGCCTAAGAGATAGGTCCAAAACAAAGACTAAAAACATAGCTCGCAGTAGACTTCCAATCCTTAGGGTCACTATCCCAATCATAATCAATGAAACCAACCAACAAAGAGCCACCCTTGAACTATAATGTATCTCAAACTAAATTGTACTTCAGAGATGCTAAAGTATTCATTTTGTTTCTTTTGAATGGATCTCATGGGGTGTTTGCATATACTAAGAAACAAGACTAAGAATAAAAAAAATAGAAGGACATGTATAAGTGAAATACAAAATGATACCAACTAATTGATGGTACAAAGTGACATCTACTTTGAGTGTAGTACATGTGGTAGCAAGTTTGAATCTATACTAGAAGATATATGAGGCTAGTTTATAGTCTTCCATGTTAAAGAAGTGAATAAGGTCACATGCATACTTAGATTGGGAAATGAAAACTCTTTCCTTGGTTTGCAAGACTTGGAAGCCAAAAAAATAATGCAATTGTTCTAAGTATGTCATTTCAAATTTCTTCTTAAGGATATATTTCACATGGGTTAAAAGTTCAAGGTCACTATCAGGTAGTATGAGGTCATCAATATAAAGTACTAGTATTATGAGATGATTATCTACTTTCTTGGTATAAACATTGGGATTAAAATGACACTAGACAAGCCAATGTTGAGAAGAAAGCTATCCATTTTATCATACCTATTCCAAGGAGATTTCTTAAGGTCATAGAGAGATTTCTTAAGGTGACAAACAAGGCTAGAGTTATTTTGAACATAACTAGGAAGTTGTTACATGTAAATTTCTTCTTGCAAATTCCCTTGCAAGAAAGTAAATTTAACATCCCTTTGATGGACCTCTCATTTTATATGAAGCAACAAGGGCTAGAACAAGATGGATGAAATTCATTTTGACTACAAAGGAAAAGGTTTCATCATAGCCAATCCCTTCTACTTCAAAAAATATTTTGGCAGCAAATGAGGCATTATGTCTTTCAACACTTCCATCTAATGGATACTTAATTCTATGCATCCATTTACATCTCACAATTTGTCTTCCATTTGGAAGAGGTACAAGATCTCAAGTATTGTTTTCTATTAAGGAAAAATATTTTCCATTCATTATTGCATCTCAATCTATATGGCCAGAAGATTTTGCATATGCTTCTAGATCATGAGGCTTTCAAACTTGAGTCAAAATAGAGGAGGCTTGTCTAAATTGTGGATGTGCATGACATTGATAGAAAGGATAACTGGAAAAATCACTACTTATTTCTCATGTTGTACAGACCCATCCATTAATCTATGGTGCTAGTGTAGGTTTAGACACACTAGACCCAACCAGAGGAAGATGAGAAGGTAGAGGTGGATTTGTTTCCTCACTATCATCATATAAAGAACAAACCAAAATAGAAGAACTAGTAGAAAAGTTGGGAATAAAAGAAGAAACCATTGTCAAAGATGACAAAAACACTAAATTGATATCATAGGATGAGAGAGCTTCATCAAACTTAACATATTTCCTAATAATAATTTCATTGGAATGAGGTTGGACCAGTCTACAACCATTTACATTTTTAGAATATCCCACAACAATACACTTCTCACTTTTAGGGTTAAAAGAATTAGTAGTTCTATATATAATTTTAAAACATCACATATATAAAACCCTATCTTTTTCTCATTTTTTTTGATCATTTTCATCGAGAAACATCATTATGGTAGTTATAACCCTTATCTTTATCATCATATGACCTCAATTATACTGTATTGGTCCAAGTCAAAATTTAATTTGACCAAAACTGACATAGTGCATTATTGTCATAATTTTATGTGCACATAAGTAGGAAATCCATTAAAATCTTTGTTATCATCCTAAAATGATTAAAAAATCATTATTTTGTTGTCTCATTAATGTTTGTGCACCTTCCAAAATGAAATAGTGGTTATGTGTGGACCTTATCAAATCCGTATTTTCATTAATAGAGTTTGACTTAGTTTTTTTTAACCATCATTATCCAATTATCTCTTTAATGTGTTGAAATAAATTCACATTGAAGCTAGATCGTAAAGAAGGTCCACCATTCACCTATAAATGAAACCATTGAAATCATACATTTCATCTACTATCCCCTACCTGAAAATCTCATACTTTGCTTTTTCAAGTCTTAGAACTCAACCAAGGTTTCAAATGCTTAGGGGTTTACCCTCAAAGTAAATGGCTCTCACTCTAGGGATTAGGCTTGGTGGTTTCAAAAAGTAGAGAAAAGATTCCTAGGAATTTTTTTTTTTTTCTAGTTATCTATAGAGAATTGATTAATTCTCATAAACTCTATGTTAGAAGCCACCCTTGTTTATTGACACTCGTTAGCATAGATTTTGGTTGGAGTCTTGGAAAAAATCAAAATACAATGTTTTCTTTTTCTATGAAAAGGTAGCAAGGAAAAAAGGATGGCCTTAGTAAAGTGGTTAAGGAAAAACTTAAAACCCCATGGATATCGGGGTCTTAAAAGCATTCACTAGTTTAACAAAGATTTATAAGTAGTTAAGAACATTCACTAGTTTAGCAACGCTTTAGACCTAGTTTATATACAACCTGAGTGGGCCTAATGGTTAAGAATACACGTTTTCTCCTAAGAGGTCACAAGTTCAAATCCAAATGGGGTACGGTATGTATACCTTTGTAGACTTTACCAGTCAAATTGTTGGGTGGAAGGGGTCCCTTGTCCCACAAACAAAGGGGGTATCATACACCAATTTGGTGTGGCTTGGTCGTGACCTTAAAAATAGATTATTATTATAGTTATAATACTCTTTATGAGCATATTGTGTACGTGTTACTAAATTAAATGGCATTCACTCTCTCGTTGTCTCTTCTAGATGGCTAAATTGGTTGTTCAAATCAAATCAATTATTTGAGGTCTTATTGCCAGCTTCGTTATTCCCAATGAATTATATGTTTCCATATCCAAAGTTTTATTATGTACGATACTTTTTTTTATTTGTACTATTCATATTAAAATGTTTAGATATCCAAAGTTTATAGTGATCGATAATTCGTTGACTTTATATTAGTTTTTTGTTTGACTACAATTTTTTCAATAATTTCTATTGTTCGAACTTCAAAACTAAAAACAATATTTATTTGTTTTATTTGTGTTATTATTATTACTCCTTTGTATTTGTATTGAAATCTTTGCATGCTGAAGGTTTATATCATTGAATTTTTTTTTGAGGTGCTTGAATAGGCCTGACAACTTAAATGTTTACATGGTGCGAGGTCCTCAAACAGGCTTGACAACTTAAATGTTTGCATACCGCGAGGCCCTTAGACAACCTGACAACCTTAAATGTTTATCTAAATAAGCTTCTCGGAGTACATTTTTCCTCGAAATTTTCCATACATTGTTGCAGTGAATTTGGATAATATTGTTGTCCACCGCCAGTTGAATAGGCATTGTATGTTTCATATTTCTTCTAGGCTTAGAATACAATTTCATCATCGTTGAAGCTACATACATTGTTTACTAGTTCGGTGGGTGCTTCTTCTTCGCTGGTTCGTTGGTTTCTCCTTGTTGTTGTTTGGTTCACAATTCGACCAGCGCTTCTTCCTTTCATCATTTCAGAGTAAGTTTCCATGCCATAATTTCATTTTCTATTCCTTCTTTGTTGTTCAATGTTTGCAGTTTGCAAGTAAGAATGTTTGCTTATTTCTACTGGCATGCTTGTCATATGTTTTTGGTTCCTTTTGTGCTTTGGCTACAGTTTGGTAATCGTTGGAGATACATATGTTGTTTACTGGTTCGGTGGTTGTTGCTTATTCGTTGGTTTGTTGGTTCGTCGGTTTTTGGTTGTGTTGTTTGGCTCAAGTTTATGAGTTTGGGGCCCTGAAGATGCAATTGGGCCGTTCGTGCTTTCTCACTAGTTTGGTGCTTTCTGTTTTCTTTTTTTTACTTCAGCTTTGCAGGGTTGGGGTCCTACACAGACAGTTGGAGCTGTTTTTTATTTATTTATTATTTATTATTTTTTGGGCGCTTTACGGTGTTCAGACTCTGCACCTGCGAGTGGACCTGCAATTGTGTTATTTTCTGTGTCTGGCGAAGTCGAGATGTGTTCTGCTGTAAATTTTTGCTGATACTTCAGTGTTGACATGATAGAAAATAGTGGCATAAGAAATAATTGGACAAATACACATGTGCAATTGCAATATCCATTGTTTTTTTGTTAAAATAAAACATGTGCAAGCTGCACTTATTAACCATATATGGTGGAATGTGCCCATATCACAATACACGTTCTTTATCATCTACACAGACTGGTGTGACCACGATACACTTTGTCTTGTACTTGAAATATGATATGTACACCAAAGATACTGAAAAATCATATTTCCATGTCTGGAAGCATATTTGGATACTTTTCCACGAAAAACCAAAATTGTTTAGCTACGACCATGCAATTTCTTAATATTTTGTGGCTTGTAATATATTTTGGGCAGGGAAAAACTTTATATATTTACAACCATGGATGGAGAAAAGTAAAGGTTCATGTTTCTGCCTATGTTTTATTCTATTCGTTGATTCTCATTTACTGTATGTACATATTACTTATTCTCCGGTGCATACCAGCTTCAATTCATGTTCATTGTATTTTGTGTGTTCCCACATTCAAACAAACAAAATAGACGGAGAAAACGACAGAGTCTTGATTGCAGCGATGGAAGAGGAGATACAAAGGTACATGCTTGTATTGTTATTTCATATTCTTTTGTTTTGTATTTCATTTATTGTCTGTATATGTGTTCACCTAGTTTATTGTATGTAGATATTGCGTACCTTCCTACATAATAACTTATCTTCATTACATGTCTTCTTGCATATTAACTTCCTTCATTTCCATTTTATTTTTCTTGCATTTCTACATTTAAACAAACATAAATAGACTCTTTGGCGCGAATGTAGACGAGAAGTTATAGAGGTGCATATCTGTACTCTTATTGCATATTCCAGTGTTGAATATTTCATTTATTGTCTGTGTATTTGTTGTGCTTGTTATACTACTTTGCACCTTTTTTGTTGTATGTATAACTACATATCTTTATTCTTATTCTCATGTGAATCATATTCTGTTTGTTGTTACATTGAAATAAATAGAACTGTATTTATTTCTTTTACATGTCTTTCTTCATACTAACTTACCTTCATGTCCATTGTATATTCGACGTTGCTACCTTGGAAGAAACAGATTGGTTGGATAGGAAGATGAATTCTTCTATGCCACAATAGAGGGTTCTGTGGTACAATCTTCGAAAAGGTATACAAAATGTGATAGTAAATTAAATATACAAAACAGGTGGGGGCATATAATATTAGACTAGAAAACGATGATTTGGAAACAATGGGCCTTTGTTCCCTCCCCATTTCTACTTTTTTCATTTTCTATTATCCCTTTTGATTTCTAATTGCTCTGCTTAGTCATCTTTCTGAAAATGCCTTGGTGCACAGGTTGGCGGACTCATGGGTTCACATTTATGGTCACTCTTCTTCCTTATTCCATACTTACCCACTTTATCGATTGCAGGTGCCAGGATGGCGGGTTCAAGATTGCGCCTTTGGCTTCCGAGGTTCCGTGATATATAGAGTGGTCGTTAGCCCCACCATCACGTCCTATTTACTGTTACACATTTTTTCAGTAAAAAAATTCGAGGCATAAAATTTGACCCTCGGGTCTTCATGTTTCCTGAGTATCCCTTGACACCCTATTTCGTATTCCATATCCTTCCACCCTGCATGTGACATTAAGAACTATTATGGAAAATATAAAATGCACATGCTTGTTTAGTCCTTTTGATGTTCATCTACACATGCTTGCATCAGGAAAAGTTGGACTAGTGACATGGCCATGAGCAGTTAGTCATCCCAGACATCAACATACTGACAAGGCCAAAGGAAAAGGTGCATACATTTTGTTCCTAGTATGTTTACCAAACAAATATCCTCAACTATTTATTCATCTATGGCATGGTGAATATGTTGATGTCATCGACAATACATACTTTGCAGTTCATAAGAAGTATCAACAAGTACAAGAGAGACATTGAACATAACGCAGGTTCCGCAGACTAAGAGGTCGGGTTGCAAAACTATGGCTCCATAGTTCATCCAAGTTGTGATTCTACTTGTAAATTTATGCCAGGAAAAAAAGAAAACAAAAAAATAATGCACACTACCATTCACTTTAATTTTCCTGTTCAAAAATGGTCACCGGGTCTAAACTTGTAACATCCAAAATACTATCAATAGAGGGCTTGAACAACCGTCAAACTAGACAAGTGTTCATCGGGGACATAATGTTCGTTTACAACAGCTACTTGGACATGACAAAGAAAAAAAGATCCATTATGTGTGATGAAATGACATACAAGGAGGCCATGATGACAATCACACTGACTATTCCTACACAACTTGTCCAGAAACATGCAGAAAAGATATTTATAGGTAATGGGATATCCATTACAAATTTTAATATATTGCCCAAAATAGTACATGACCATGGTGATTGTGATCAGATTATTTCTCTCAATGAAACAAGTATTATGGAAAAAATTCCCGCTATTTGTTTAGAATATCGTTTCATCCCCGACACAACTATCAACGAACTTGCATAGAGAAATGAAATATACCCAATCGAAACCATTGGCGTAGCTATCACACTGGCGAGAAAACTTGGCTTGCAACACATTATCCATATAAATTATGGAGAGTCAAACAACGACAAGGCAATGGTACCATTCTCCATATCTAGTTTTTTTTTTTTGTGTGTGTGCATGTGTGTACAAGGGTAATAAACACATTCGACTCTGTGTTGCCACCTGAGGAAGAACAAGATGCATACAATGACAAACACAACATGACGACCTATGACGCACACCAAGTATCTGCATGCATTAAATGACAATCAATTGACTATACATAAGACTAACTACCCATCTGTCCTACCCTGCAATGGTTAGGATCTCCAAGACACATAAGAAACACTCAAGCATAGGTTCCCATTGATTTTAACTATTTAAGGTCTCAGGGATGGCGACTGTTCTGAGGAACATGGAGGTGTCTACGTCCCGCCCGACACTGCAAGCAGACCAAGCACACAAAAGTTTACGACCCAGTACAACAATAATTAAACAAAGGACTACAATTCTCATTCCATCGCGCAACTTTAGATCATAGTTTGTCATCAAAGTACCCTCTAAATTAACATTCAAGGACCTTATTGTGCAAGTCTGATCTCGACTGGTTTTAACATTAACCAAATAATTAATCCTAATTTTAATCAAAATAATGAATAGTTAAAAATTATCATTTAAAGAGAAATTTAACATTTAATTTACAATTATGATAATTAACACAATATTCTACAATCAATTAACTCATCCATTAATTATAAATAAAAATGAATAGTTTATGATTTATCATTTAAGGCAACAATTAACATTTAATCTATAATTATAATTCAATAAATAATGCAACATTCTAAATCATTAAACTCATTCAATGTAAAATTCACATTAACCTTCACTCAAGATCTAAGTCTATAATTCGATATGCATAAATTATGAACCAATAATTGGCTCAACATTGCATTGATCATAATCCACAATTGACGCAATATTCAAATCCCTTTCACATAGTGTATAAATTTAACATTAACAATAACTCAATGATCTAACTTATAAATCAATAGCCAGTAATTAATTAGTGTGACGACCCAACGCTTATAAATTCACCATTGCAATAATTTAAATCCTTTAAAGCAAGATGTACAAATTTACATTAATGTTACACCATAATTGAGCAAGCCTGTATAACTTAAGAGCAATGAATGATTAAAGGAAAAAAATGTGGCAATATAAACCTGTCACCCCGTAGTCAGAGGCACGAAGAACTAATTCAAGCTGTCCACTTGATAGGATCTACACTGTCCAAGGCTGGGAAGGGTGAAGGCTCGCAGTCAAGGGCAATCGCTGGTGGAGAGGGTGTGACTATCCATTCTCTCCTCCTTTGATGTGAAAAATAAAAAGAACACGGCAAGGAAAAGGAAGTTAATTAATCAATAAAACAACAAAATCGTTGCAGAAATTCTAGGAGGGGTTACTAGGTTGTCAGCGAAGGTAAGGGGAGGTAGCTCACGGATGTCAGAGGGAAAAATCAAGGCCACGCCTCCCGATTGACTCGCAGCACGAGAATCTGGAAACACTGTAACCACCATCTGTGGCAAGTCGCCCAACCCAACATGACAGGCGGTTTTGAAAGGAGGGAAAACACCCGTGTACATCAATCACAAAGTTAGAAATTGAAAATGCCATGTTATGAACTCCGAGTTAAGGTAAAATATAAATGGAAAAAAAAGAAAAACGCAAATATAGGAATACGTCTATCATCATACGCGGGAATGAATTCATCCTTCATTCCGAAGGGAAGATGCGCTACAGGAATGGCTACACAACTTTAAATGAAGAGAAGAAACTCAAAAACTAAACCAGATTTAAACATTTCGAATTCTGTTCTTGGTTCGCTACCTCAGTAAATTTAGAAGTGCTTACAAATTGCAAGGTTAATACATGAATTGCATTCGGTTATGAGTTTAAGGAATTCTTAATAACGTTTGAGAGAGTAAATAGTAATGAAATCTAGCAGGGTTTGTTCCATCAATTCAAGGCGACTTGAGTTTAATGGCTGTCCTAAGGTTAGGCAAAGGAACCTACAGTCCCAGAATGCGAGGAAGAGTTACATCACAAGAATTACATTACAAAATATCTAAGCATAAAAATTACATTACATAACATTGCATGGCTTAATTTCTAAACCTAAAATGCATAGTAACTAAGATTACAGCAAAAAAAAACTTGTGAATAGTAACTAAGATTACTCCAGAATTTACCCACTCCATTTTTATTTAATGCCTCCAAATTTATATTTGATATTTTTTTTTAAATCAAACCCTTGAACTTTGATTATAAGTTAGGTAATATAGAGCAAAGTCAACTGTTTACCTTGTTCTGTTTACTTTATTTCTTGTTTCTGGGATGTCCCTAATTGATAGATGAATCCAAGTTTACACCTGATTTTTTTTTCATTTGTTTAACTGATTTTTAATCGCTTTACATGGTTATTAGTGCCCGCGATTTGCCGCAGAATTAGGTATCCAAGTTTTTTTTTGGCTTAACGAGACTATACCTAATTTTTTTTAATCCATTTAGGTAGTTAACAGATTCAGTGATTTGTAGCAAATTTCAACTAGAATGAAGATTGCTTAAGGTGTTGCGATATCTATAGGTATATATTAGATAGTTAGAAGCATTCAATAACCAGAGTTATACTCGATTAGCGTAGAAATTCGTTCATCGATCTGTCACTCCTCAGGCAATAAGATAATAGCAGTACTCACTTACTACTAGAGGTATTTCATCCGACTCAGATATTATACAGAAATATGGTTATTTACCAACATTTATCATGAGGTTCTTCAATAGCTTATTAGTTGTTTTTCATACACAAGAAACATGTAGAATATAAATTGTACATGATTTGCCACACTAATACTTGTCACATGAGAAATTAAATAAAAATGACAGTTACAACAATTACAATTATAATCGTAGAGTAAATAAATAAAAACAACCATTAAATCCATTTACAATCGATATTCTAATACCAACATAAATCATAATGCATCCTATTCTACCAAATTAAAAAAAGTCATGCCGTTGCCTTATCGCCCGCCTCGAATGATGACCGCGCACTCTGTGTCGCTCCCACTCGTCGACCGTTGAGACCTCACCGGTACCTCCCAGCCAATCACTCGAGGTACTCTACTTCCCCCTTAGTCCCCGAGCCGCAAAGGGGCCACACACTATCCAGATGGTACGTCTAGCTCCTAGCTCGCCTCGCAAGGCCGAGCTACCACTCCTATCCGAGCTGGGAAATCCCAACTCCTCACAAGTAAATTAGTCAAGTCACTAATCCGGTAGCGTAACGTTATGCTAACAACCGATCCCTTACTTCCTCCTCCTTCCTCTCTTTTATAGAGTTTTAGAACTTCCAAACTTTCCCTAAATCTCATTTAATTTAAGTTTTAATAAAAATCTTCCAAATATTCTCCTTCGCACAAGTGTCATCCATCCCCCTCTTTCCTCCAATAATTATTTTCTTTAAATTAATAATTGTCTCATTTCCCTCACCCACCTAGAGTTACTCCTAAAATTACTCCTAGGTGTCCCTAGATTCCCTATAGGTTTTAAATACTTTCCCTAAAATGAAGTTGCTAATTTAGTTCAATTTAGAAGGTTCTTAATTGCAGATTCTTTACTAAGTTGACCTCGCTTTTTACTATAAGTTCCCCCCTTTCCCTTATTATGATACCTCCATTCCCTAGTTTCCTAATTTTTTATTTTTCCCTTCTTTCCCCTTTTTATTAGAGCCAAAAATGGCAGTTGCGCAAATTAACCTCTTTTCCTCTTTATTGATGATTTAATATATTTTACACTTTCACAAGTTAA
>CBVK0101536932.1:0-11410 GCA_900067695.1 Picea abies | reverse complement strand
ATTTCATTTAAGTTCTTACTCTCTTCATTTTACCCAAAAATTTATGAAGTCAACAATTATTACTTAAGTGGTTTTTATTTTAAACTTTATTATTTTATTTTTAGACAGATAATTTCTTACGGGTAGACAAAATTTTACCCCTAGCGAAGTTTTAGACTTAGGACTTAGATTTTGAACTAGGCAACATTTTAATTAGGGAAGTTGTTTTAAAATTTCTTAATGAGATATTAGTCTTAGGGCCATCTAGGTTCATTCCTTTAACATCATCAACGCGACGTGCCCTTCAGGACGCACTACGTGCTCCAAGGGTGCCACTCACCTCTTTTGTTTCTTTTGCGTGACGTGCCCTTCAGGACGCACCATGTGCTCCAAGGGTGCCACTCGCCTCTTTTGTTTTTTTTTGCGTGACGTGCCCTTCAGGATGCACCATGTGCTCCAAGGGTGCCACTCACTTCTTGACTGATTGGTAGACATCAATAACCCCTGGAGTCAACACTCTGCTAGGTGAACTTGTGGGAGACTAAGGGATTCTAAGGAATAAGGCCCCCGCCTTATTGTGCGCCCCTTAGAATCATCGCGAGCGACTATCGCAGTCTGCCCTCATGGCATTATGGGTCCTCTCGAATTAGGTAATCATTAACCTATAGTTCGAGCCACGACGTGAGTGCTAGTAGGCTGTGGCAGGTCTGTTGTCCACACCTCTCCCTCAACCTCTCTGGTAGTCGTGTGTGGCCCCTTTACTCCATATGTGAGTCTGGTCGGCAAGCTATCGTGCATCATCAACAATCATGTCAGAACATGTCCACATCATATAATCTAATCAAATGTACTAAAATCACAGTAAAACAATCAAACCTCGATAGCACACTCCCTGACTCGATCCAGAGTCCAAGGGGTTCCATCGATGCCTCTGCATCCTCAAGGTCCAAAACCCTGCACACTCAGTAAAACCGAGTTAATAGCACCTATCTATGTCAATGCAGTAAAACATCATGTCATCTACCATAACGCATCATAATCAAGGACAAATGTTTTAATATCATAATAGTCTGGATCACTTGCGAGCAAGTGTCCTCAAAAATAAGTTTTCTCAGTGTGCCAGAGCGGGATGTTACACATATACCCAATCAAAACCATTGGCATAGCTATCACACTAGTGAGAAAACTTGGCTCACAACACATTCTCCATATAAAATATGGAGAGTCAAACAACGGCAAGGCAATGGTACCATTCTCCATATCCAGTTTTTTCCTTTACTTTCGCATGTCCTTGTATCTCGGTTAAGTTACACAAATATTGCACTATTTCATGTTGCAACTGCAATTGTTTGATACTTATTCAAATTTGTTTTCGTTAATGGAACAACAATTGCATAAAGTCCAATTTCCACTTATGCTCTTCAAAAATATAATAAAAGAAAAGGGATGTTAGAGAAAGGATCTTTCGTACAACCCAAGCAACATCTGTAACATAGTTGTGAGCAGACATAGTACAAGATTTGAAGAAACTAACTAGCTCTACAACTGTTGTGCGTATACATCTACAGATTCATCCTCACTTTGCTCATATAAATAGCCTTCACCAAATTTCTGTGGTTTATTTTTTATTTTTTTGGGGTGCAGTTGTATATTATATTGTTCAATGTATTAATTCCTATGCTCATGTTTCCAGGTTGAAGGTGTTTTGGTTGCAGCGAATGCGTACTCGACCCCATTTGAGCATGTATGTGCGAAATGAAACTCTCTTTCTTATTCTTTCGCTTTGATAAGTGATGATATGATTGATTGTCTGCGATGCAGTAAAAAATGTCCATACATATATGGACATTGCCTCAATGTTGCCATCCGAACTGTGGGCAACACAACCGTGCATTGTACAATTAGACAACCTCTTTACAAGACGTGCTTCTTGGGTTAGTATAATTGTCATACGAAGCATACCTACAAAAAAAGGCAAGCAATGTCTACGTGTTGCACAACTTTCAAATACATAGCAAATTTATCTTAAATGAGGACAATGCAATATTTTATATCGGTTGATAAAAGAAAATAATAAAAATCGTATCAAGCTTTGGTAGGAAACGAAAATATCTCACATGTCTTTGTAATATTTTTTCAACACCCAGATGAATGTTCATCGGACTCGAGTACTTGAGAATCTAATTAGAAATGCAATCGATGTTGTTATTTTGATGTTTTCTTGCATCTCCCAGTGAGAATTTTGCAATGTGTCTCTGTAATATTTCTTCAACACCCAGATGAATGTTTATTAGACTCGAGTACTTGAGAATCTAATTACAAATGCAATCGATGTTGTTATTTTGATGTTTTCTTGCATATCCCAGTGAGAATTTTGCATATTTGTTTCGGTGTGCAAATAAAAAAAACAAAACATGGCAGCTGGTTGTGGCTTTGATGGAGGAGGCTGCACGTTTTTTAGGTGCCCAAGTTGGAAAATTGTTTTTCAACTATATAGCCATGACATGATTTCTGCAAATTGTTTTTGGGTGCCCGAAGAAAATAAAAATTTGTCTCCAACTTTACATTTATGGTATGGTATCTGCATTTTCTCGGTGCCTAATTGAAAAAAAAGGACTCACCATGGATTGAAACATCAACTTGAGATTTTCAGATCTCACTATAGAGATTGCACATGCATAAGATTGTTCGGTCTAGAAATCGTAAGCATGACATAAAACCCCATAAAAATTATCCAACTGTAAATATCTCGGGCCTGTCCTTTGAACCATTAAAATAGCTTGCTCATCTGGGAAGAATCATAAAAAATTTCCAATAATATTGGAAATTTGGCATTGTTAAAACTGGTAGTGATAGACCACGACGCTATCAGAAGAAAATTTCCATAGGGATCTTGCTTAATGGTAAAAAAATAATCGACAACTTTCTTGTTCCCCATGTTGAGATCTGGTTATAGCTAGCGTGCAGTGGAAAAACTCCGCTAGTTTTGTGTTGTCTTCTATTTGGCAGACTTTTGTTCATATCCCATGGCCCCAGTTATTTTCTCGTGGGAACATATACCATATGTAAGAGAAAACCAATGCCACAATGTGTTTTCTTTATATATCAAATTATTTGATGCAAAGGTCAATGCATGCTGCTCTATGGAACCTTGTGGGATCTTTCTTGCGGCTTGTTTGGTGTTTACTTGGTTCTTGGTTGTATGCTTCGTTCTGGAAAATTAATAATACATTCAAGATATTCGCAGTTTTTCTATGGCATTAAAGATATAGAGGACGTGATTTTCCCTTTAATATAATCTCTGTGACACAAATGTAGTATGTGGCTTGTTTCAACACTTTTTCTTGATCGATGAACTTGGTAAAATTAATCTCCTGGAATAATTTGAAATAAAATAATATATATTGTGCAAAGTCCAATGGACCTATCATATCAACAAGAGGCCATTAAAATTCAAATTCTTCATTGTTATGCTTGCGGTGAAGATGACAGTACAATAAATTTACTTAGAGATCCCAAAATTGATTTTCTTGTAGCTTTTCGAGGCTTCTCTTATACAAGCAGATCCTGGAAACTATAAGCATGGCTCATTGTATCTATTCCTTGATTGAAGAACTTGTTCACATGTTTAATGAAATTCATAGTTGTTTTTAAAACCATCATTGGGGATTTCTTAAACCAATTACTGCTTTTGAAAATTGTCATCCCCTTTCTTTTTTCCTTGTGCTTTCTGTTTCTGGTTACTTACTCGTTTTTCGAAAAATGTCTGGGTGCGGAAGTTGGCGGATTCACGTCTTCAGATTTCCTCTTACTTTTATATCACCAGCCCGACTGACCGCTTCCCAGTTTCATATTGAACAAAATTTTTGGATCGTGGGTTCCCGGATAGGTGGGTTCAACATTGTGTTTCCATTGTTGCACTGCCTGTAAATAGCACTCAAACTTCCGCGATCTACAAATTAGCAAACAAATTCCCCCTTTTCTCGTTTTTATCACTTTTCCTTGATCGATGAACCTAGAAAAATTAATATCCTGGAATAATTTGAAATAAAAGAATATATTCTATGTGAATTCCAATGGAACTATCATATCAACGAGAGGACATAAAATTCAAATTCATCATTGTTAATACTTGCGGTGAAGCTGGCAGTACAATAACTTTACTTACATCCCAAAATTGATTTTCTTGTAGATTTTCGACGCTTCTGTTATACAAATAGATCCTCAAAACTATAAGTATGGCTCGTTGTATCTATTCCTTGATTGAAGAACATGTTCATATGTTTAATTCACTTCATAGTTACTATTAATACCATCAATGGGGATTTCTTACACCAATTCCCGCTTCCGAAAATTGCCATATCCTTTTTTTTTCCATCTGCTTTCCATTTCTGGTTACTTACTCGTTTTTTGGAAAATTCAAATTCGTCATTGTTAATACTTGTGGTGAAGCTGACAGTACAATAACTTTACTTACACATCCCAAAATTGATTTCCTTGTAGCTTTTCAATGCTTCTCTTATACAAACAGATCCTGGAAACTATAAGTATGGCTCGTTGTATCTATTCCTTGATTGAAGAACCCGTTCACATGTTTAATGCATTTCATAGTTACTGTTAAGACCATCAATGGGGCTTTCTTACACCAATTCTCGCTTCCGAAAATTGCCATCCCCTTTTTTTTCCATCTGCTTTCCATTTCTGGTTACTTACTCATTTGATTAGAAAATGTCTAGGTGTGAGAGTTGGCAGATTCACGTCTTTAGATTTCCACTTACTTTTATATCACCAACCCGATCGATCGCTTCCCCGTTTCATATTGTACAAACTTTTTGGATCGCAGGTTTCTGAATAGGCGGGTTCAACATTGCGTTTCCATTGTTCTGCTGCCTGCAAACAACACTTAGACTTCCACGATCTACAAATTAGCAAACAAATTCCCCTTTATCTCATTTTTTAGCACTTTTCCTTGATCGATGAACTTAGAAAAATTAATTCCCTAGAATAATTTTAAATAAAATAATATATACTATGCGAACTCTAATGGAACATTCATATGGACGAGAGGACATTAAAATTCAAATTCATCATTGTTATACTTGCGGTGAAGATAACAATACAAAAAAATTACTTAAACATCCCAAAATTGATTTTCTTGTAACTTTTCGACGCTTCTCTTATACACACAGATCCTGAAAACTATAAACATTACTCGTTGTATCTATTCCTTGATTGAAGAACATGTTAACATATTTAATGCACTTCATAGTTACTATTAAGATCATTAATGAGAATTTCTTACAACAATTCCTTCTTTCGAAAAGTGCCATCTGCTTTCTTTTTGCTCTCTGCTTTCCCTTTCTGGTTACTCATTTTTTAGAAAATGTCTAGGTGCGGGAGTTGGCAGATTCACGTCTACATATTTCCATTCTTACTTTTATATCACCAACCCGACTGACCACTTCCTCGTTTCATATTGAACAAACTTTTTGAATTGCGGGTTCCCGAATAGGTGGGTTCAACATTGCTTATCCATTGTTCCATTGCCTACAAACAACACCCTCACTTCCGCGATTTACAAATTAGCAAACAAATTCCCCTTCATCTCGTTTTATTTCGCTTTCTGTTTACTTGGTCCTTTTTCCGAATGTGTCCTTTGTCCAAATATCTCATGCTTTTATATACAACACCCAAAGTTCCTCAATATACAAATTGCTTGCTCAACATTGCGCTTCCACAGTTCCCCTATGTACAAACAACACCCAAAATTCCACAATATACAAATTGATGGCCGAAATCTATCACTGTGACATACAATTTGACCATCGACGCCTCACGTCTCCTAGGTATATTTTGTGACCCTTTTTTTTGTAACCCGTCTGACCGCTTTCCATACTTGGGAATTTCTTGGAATCTATTTGCGGGTTGGTGGGTGGACGAAATGTACAATGCTTGGTCTCTCTTCGCCATCCCCCCTACCTTCGTACTTCTTTCTAGATATGAAATTATTAAGCTTTAATGCTAGTAGTTCATCGTGTAGGAACCATTAAGATTGTCATTAATGTCCGGAAGGGTGGAGAATATTTGTCATTCATATGAATTAAACCAAGATTTGCGGAGAAGAGTGTTATCCTTTCCAAGTATTCATTTCAAACATGATGTAATCTCTTTCATGCATCGTCCGGTTGGTGCCTTTAAGAAATCTCTAATTTTTAATTGCTCTTCACCATCACCACCACCTTCGCACTTTTTTCTAAATATGTAATTTGTAAGCTTTAATGGTAACAATTCATTACACAGGAAACCTGGATACTGTCATTGATCAACAAAAGGCTCGAGGAGATATTCCATTCATACGGATTAAACCAAGATTTGTGGAGGGTTATATTATCCCTCCCCAATTTTCATTTCAAACATCGTCTGGAGCAAACGAAAATTATCGTTAACTTATGGAAACATTTATGTCCAGATACAGTAAACACCTTCAGGCATGACGGCCAGAGGTTCCAGTATTCTAGGGCATATTATTACTACTCATCTCCCTCCTCCCAGGAGAAAAAAAGGAGATGGTCCCTTGGTACACTGAGAGATATACTTCAAGCCAAATAATTCCAAGGCAACCCTGCCTGCTCAGACAACCTTCCCAGTTGCATTGATGGCTGGCGCAGAGGTTGATGTGATGGATTCCGATCTGGAAGAAGATGATCTGATGGATGATGATACGACGATGGATGATGAAAATGCAGTTATTGTTCCCACTCCTGTGCCAAAATTGAAATCAACCATAACGAGCAGTACTTCCCAACTCAATGATGGTGGTCTTGACAACACCAAAAGAAGTAGTTTTAGAAAAGAAACTGACGCTGAATGCAGTAGCCACTTTTCCTATCAAAAGTAGGAAATCCAGAGGTCCAAATTAGTTTGTTCTAGGCAGAAGTCTTTCACTATAAGGAAATGATCTATTGATTCTCCCAGAGATATATTTCAAGCCAAAAAACTATTCAATTGCGGGACCACTGTCTTGTTCTCTAGATATACAATCAACATCTTAGGGAATGAGGACTAGAACTCCCACTGGTGCAAGGCATATTCCTACTAGTCATCTCCTTTCACCCATAATGGACTAATTTGGGCCTCTGGAATTGCACGTGCAACCTATGTCCCTGAATTTTTTGACCGTGGAGAGGCGGTTTCTTGGTGTGTCCTAACTTTCAGTTAAGGGCTATTCCATTTTCCCTGCAATTTTTTTCGTCTTCTTCCTCACGAGAAGCTTTTGAGAACTATCAATTTTACCACAGGATGATCCATCGAGGAGAAGACTGCAAGGATTTCCTAAAAAAAAAAGCATGGTAATCAGTTTTGTATGCATGTTGAAGAGCATATTGATGGCTCCCACATGTTGCAGATCCTGTGCCTGTGTTTATGGCAGATATGTTCAATTTGTTGGCCCAAAGAACTCGGTCCAATTTCTAAGGATAGATATACAATGCTCATTGTTTTTTTTTTTTAATGGATTTAATATTAAAAAAATTTCCTTGGAGTCTTGGTTGCTGCTTCTTTTATGGATTTAACACCTCTTCTCATTGGCATGGTTCGGTAGTCTTGTTGTTCTTCGATATTGTATTTTCTTAGTAATTTGTTCTAAAGTGGAGCATCTAACAATTATATGACAATGCACTATGTCGATCCATCGTGATTTTATGCAAACAAAAAATGAATTTTAGACAGTTTCAAACCAACATTCAATTCTATTCGTAATGCAGATAGAACATAGCAATACCAAATCACAATGTTACAAGAAGATCGTCATTCTTGTTTCTAGACATGCAATTATTAAGCTTTAATGCTAACAACCCATAACCCATAATATGTTACAATCATGGAAGAATGTATCAAGAACACACTTACTCCCACAAGTGGCAATAAAATCTAATCTTAACAAAGCATTTGCTGACAATTACTAGAAAATGATGGTTTTGCGACAATGGGGCTTGTTTGAAACCAATTCGCCCTTACGAAAAATTTCCCTCCGTGTTTCTATTTTCCCACTCTTTGATCCCCTGTAGCTTCTCTTTCTGGTTACCTAGTCATTTTTTTCTGAAAAATGTCTTGCTCCACAGGTTGGCGGATTCACGCGTTTCGACCGAGTGCTTCCCCTTTGTCTAAATTTCACTTTCTATTGTTGTGTGACCTGCAAACAACATTCCGACTTCTGCGATATGTAGATTTACTTTTGGACTCCCACATCATCCCCTCTTCCATGTTACACATTTTTCACCGAAATGTTTCGATATATACAATTTGACAGTAGAGGCCTTACAACTCCTCGGGAACCTGTCACCCTATTTTGAAGCCCGTCCGACTGCTTTCCACACTTGACCATTTCTTGACATCTCTTTGGTGGATCGTCGAGTTCAGAGGTTCAGGAAATTTAAATTTCTAGTTGTTGTTTTCTGTGCCCACTACCTTTAGATTTATTTCCAAGTATATGCAATATGTATACAACTTCTCCTACAACATACAGAAAAGATCTTGCCAGGAAATGGAATATCTATTGTAGATTTGAATATATTGGACCTTCTTTTCCCTCTTCTACACTTGACCAAATTGTCGTTTCTTTTTTCCCTCTACTCTCTCTTTCTTGTTACTTAGTCATTTTTTTGAAAATGCGACTCTGACCAACCACTAGCCATTCGATGCCTAGGCATTTTTCAGATTGTGAATTCCCAGGAAGGTGGGCTCTATATTGCACTTCCATTGTTCTGTGGCTTGCAAACAACACCCAAACTTCCGCGATATAAAAATTTGTTGCCACACTCTTACATCATACCCTCAATATCTGTGACACACAGTTTGCACATGAATGTTCTGAGCCCTACAATTTGACCTCCGGGTCCTCACGTCTCCTGGGGAGCTATTTTCACCCTGTTTTGAAGCCCCTACATCCGCTTTACATATTTTTCCATTTCTTGGAATCTCTTTCGCGCCTCCAATTCCATACTTACCTGACTTTTTTCGCTTGCAGATTCCCAGACATGCGGATTGCACTTCCAGACTTTCAGACTCCTACATCAACCCTCTTACGTGTTACACAATATGCACTCAAAATTTCTGATCAATACAATTTGACCGTCGGGCCCTCATGTCTCCTCCAGGACCCTTTTCAGCCTATTTTGATGCCCATCCGACCACTTTCCTTGACCATTTATTGCAATATCTTTTGTGGATCGTCGGGTTGGCGGGTTCAGACAATTCTCAATTCCTAGTCATTGTTTTTTGTGCCCGCCACCTTCTCACTTCTTTCCAAGTATATGCAATAAGTATATAACTTCTTAGGAAATGGAATATCTATTACAGATGTGAATATATTAGCCCTTCTTTTCCATCTTCTATACTTAGCCAAATTCTCGTTTCTCTTTTCCATGTACTTTATCTTTCTCATCACTTAGTCATTTTTCCAAAAATTTCTAGTTGCATGGGTTGGCGGACTTGTGAGTTCAGGACTCCTACATCAACCCCTCTTCCGTGTTACACAGTATGCACTCAAAAGTTTCGATCAATACAATTTTACTGTTGGGCCCTCATGTCTCCTCGGAAACCCTTGCCAACCTATCTTGGAGCCCATCTTCTAGATTTCTACATCAACCCCTCTTTCGTGTTACACAATATGCACTCAAAAGTTCTGATCAATACAATTTGATTGTCAGGGCCTCATGTTTTCTTGGGAACCCTTGTCAACCTATTTTGAAACCCGTCCGACCGCTTTCCATGACCATTTCTTGCAATCTCTTTCACAGATCGTACACAATTTCCAATTCCTAGTTGTTATTTTCTATGCCCGCCACCTTCACACTTCTTTCCAAGTATATGCAATAAGTATATAACTTCTCTAGAAACATGTAGAAAATATCTTTCCAGGAAATGGGATATCTATTACATATGTGAATATATTAGCCCTTCTTTTCGGTCTTCTATACTTAACCAAATATTCGTTTCTCTTTTCCATGAACTTTATCTTTCTCATCACTTATTCATTTTTCCTAAAATGTCTAGCTGCACGGGTAGGTGGACTTGCGGGTTCACGTTTGAACTTGTGTTTTTATATCGTGACACCAACAAACTGCTTCCCCATTCCATACCCAACCACTTCCCCAACCACGGATTCTTGGTAAGAGGGCTCTAGATTTCACTTCTATTGTTCCATGACCTGCAAATAGTACCCTGACTTCTGCAATATACAAATTTACAAACGGACTCACATCATACCATATTCCGTATTACAATCTACCTATCATTCCCTCTTCCGTTGTACACATTTTGCACTGAAAACTTCTGAGACATACAATTTGACCGTCGGGTCCTCATGTCTCCTGTGGAACTATTGTCACCCCATTTTAAATCTCGTCTGTCCACTTTCCATTCTTCGCCATTTCTTCTAAATTATTTCGTGGATCATCGGGTTGGCGGGTTCAAGAAATATCCAATTCCTAATCGTTATTTCCTGTGCCCGCGCCGTTTTGAAATTAGCAATTAGAAATTATATATAAGATCCTATTTCTAAGTATACAATTAGAAAGCATTAATTCTAAACAAGGATTTGAGGAGATCTCCCATTAATACGCATAAAACCAAATTTTTTGGATGGTTATATTATCCCTTCGAAGTGTTAATTTTAAACATCATGGAATGTCATATGCGTGTCGATGGGTTGGTCTGTTCACGAAATATTCAATACTTGATTCCGAAAATGAGTCTGATCGACCGTTTCCCTATTCCATACTTAGCCAATTTCTTGTTGTCACCCCATTTTGAAGCTCGTTCGTCCGCTTTCCATATTTTGCCATTTCTTTGAATTTCTTTCACGGATCATTGGGTTCAAGAAATATCCAATTTCTAATCCTTGTTTCCTGTGCCCGCGCCATTTTGCAATTAACAATTAGCAATTATATATAAGATCCTATTTCTAAGTATGAAATTAGCAAGCGTCAATGTTAAACCAGGATTTGAGGAGATCTCCCATTAATATGCATAAAACCAAAATTTTCGGATGGTTATATTATCCCTTTTGAGTGTTAATTTCAAACATCATGGAATGCCATTTGCGCTTCGTCGTGTTGTTCCGTTCACGAAATCTTCAATCCTTGATTCCGAAAATGAGTTTGATCAACCGTTTCCCTATTCCATACTTAGCCACTTTCCCAGAATTCCGCAAATATGCAAATCGACCGATAAACTACCCCATTATGCTCTCTTTCATTTTACACGTTTTGCAGTAAAACAATTTGATACATAAAAATTGACCGTCGGACACTCGCCTCTCCTGAGTATCCCTTGTAACCCTATTTTGAATCTCGTCCGACCACTTTTTAGACCTTGCCATTCGTTCCTTGCTCTTCCCCGTCTCTGTGACCTTCGCACTTGTCTATAATAA
>CBVK0101536930.1:0-10900 GCA_900067695.1 Picea abies | reverse complement strand
ACATTTTCATTTTGAATCATCTTGTAATTGTACATTTATGTGGGGATAAGGAGGTTTCCCCCTCGAAGAGGCTTATTATCTGAGTTTCTCTCTTTTTCAAGGCGTTGAGTACTTATTCTGAGGTTTTTCTACGCTATATTGATATTTGCTTCTCAACATTCCTAACCCATATCTCAGGATTTAGCTAGGCTAAAAACAACAGTAAGTCGAACTAGACTCAGAATTGGACTCAACCTTTCCCAACCTTCCTAATCTTAACCGAAAATTCCCAACCATCGACCTTGTTGTAATAATATTGATCCCATATCTATAACATGATCTATTTTTTTTGGTTGAGAACCCTAGATTTCTCTCTTCTTCTTGATTTGGTTGCAACCTCTTTCTTAAAAACTGGTGTTCCATTGTCCTTCTAACTATTTTATGTTCTAATTGTTTCCTATTTCACATTTCCTTTTCTTCTCCTTTTGTTCCTTCTTTTGATTAGTTGTCTAGATCTAAAACAATTTTTGAAAAAGAAATCACCAAAATGAAGCTCTGAAGTAACTTACACAACTCGTGTTCATCAAAACAAAGGGCCCAATAGGCCCCGACCACAATTCTTGACTCATATCGAGTCTATTCTTTAGATCTTTCATGGTCTTGGGTTGGCTTGTTATTTGTCCTTATATGTTTCTTCCAGGTTGCTTCCACTTCCATATTGGATTGTTTCTTATTTAGCTCCTTCAAATTAAGTGCCCAACTCAGGTACCAATTCCAGGGCTTTCTTCCTGACTTCCTGGAAGTTCTTGACCTTATCCTGCCACTTCCTGGAAAGAACTGAAGCTTCAAAAAAAACAAATTGGATTGTTTCTGTGGTGAAATACTCTAGCTTGGATGGAATGAGGGAATTCCATTCTGAGTCAGCTATAGCATCAAATTGATGCTTCTGTAGGTACATGGTTTGGACTACTCGTCGAAATTCTCATAGTTCTTTATTGGCCATTGTCTAAGCTTCAAACAATGCATTCAAATCATTATCCACTTGCTGAATTTCATCAAAATTTGTTTTTTGTTCCAATGGATCCAGGGCTTTGGCCACTTCTTCATTGAGGGATTGGATATTTAAGCGCAAGTCATCCAATGTTTGGTTGTGCCACGAGATTACTCTCATCGAGACCTCTTTGAATATTGTGGTGCACTCCACAATTATTTTATGCAGTGTTACTCTGGCATTGTTTCCTTCCAAAAAACCTTTACCAATTGTTCCTTTAACTTTCGGGGTTGTAATTCGGTTTTTAACTTGATTTCCAGCAACTGTGCTTCTATTATTTTTTCTCATTCTATGAACTCAGTATAAGCTACCTAAACCAATTCAATATGTTCTTTTGGCTCATCAGTTGTGCTAGATTTCGATAGTTGAGGTGTTTTCTTTTTGAAATTTGTCCAGGCCTCTGTTAGTTTTCCCTTTATGTTCTCTACTTTCTGTTCTTCCTGAATCTTCAAATGCTCCTTCTTCATTCTTCATCTTTGCACCAGGAGTCCTTCTTGCTTCCTGACGTAGCCGCGCTCGCAAGCACGTCTGCTCACAAGATCTTCTCTCCTTCACGGCCCGAAGAACTCTAAGGTTCTTCTAATTCCCTATCGGGAATTCTACACCCACAGTAAACTCTCATGGGATCTCCCTCTCTTTACAAATCGAGATATCATAACTCACGACTTTGCGAATCCAAAAGTCGAGCGTAGCTTCCACGGACCCCCGAAACCCGATATAAGTCAACGCTGACCTTTTTCTTTACCCTGTCAGGACTTCCCTATCACGGTTTTGGCACTCGTGATATCAAGCAACTTGCTTTACTGACTCCTGAACCCCTATATGCTGAAACTCTTATGCACGCATGAGTTTGACCCCATAACGTCCCATCATCTCTATTGGGATTTCGGACTTAGCGGTATCGCGAATCCTGATGCAATTGTTTCGGGACTTCTCGCTGTGAGATCTCGATAAGACGTGCTACCTGTCCACCTACTGACTCTGTTGTGGTCCTACACTATCCTTTAACTATCAAGATATCATGTTTCATGATATCATGACTCCTGCTGCTATATTCACGGGACTTCAACCCACAAAACCCCGATACACGATCCATGTGCAAATCCGACAGTCCTTGTGACTAGGATCAATGGCTCTGCCCCTCCTGATCTTTTAACCTTCTGAGATACTCGCAGTAACTCAATTGCTTCTCTATGAGATCCTATGACTCACGGGATGTCGCGAATCCTCCCCAGAGAACTTCGACCACTTGTTCTTCCTCGATGATCCTTATGAATGACCCAGTGCTCTTTCGTAAAGTTAGTTCTCCCGCTGTAACTTTGCGACGCCTTTTAACCACTTCTCCGCACAAGCTTCTAGCACTTCTCTGTCTTGGTTTCTCAAGGGTCCTATACCTCCTGAGCTTTCCCAACTCTAAATCCTTTAGAGAATCATGCACGCAATCCTTGCGGCAGACATTCAACACCTTCACATGCTTGAACACTTCTGACTCTACGCACACCTGCAGCAACAGTCCTTCAACTCTTACTTAGGTTCACAACCCTGAACTTCACTTGGCCTGTGCACTCCTTGCACGGCTCCTGCGCTCAACTGCACTTTGAGGAAATGAGAACAAAAGTAAAACTATCTGAGCTTCAGAGACGCAACCCTGAATCCTTGTTGATGCACTCCTTGCGGACACTTCAACTGCACTCCTTGCAGGAATTCTTACTCAGATAGAGAAACAATTGAAACTCATTCTTTCATCCTCTCAGACTTCAAAATCAAACATGAAATCATATACACATCATATTAAAGAAAATGTATAACAGGAAGTAAACATCAAATGAGCATAACATCCATACACAGAGAACAACACAAACCATGAATTTGAACCAATTCTTCTATTAATCCAAATATTTGTACATGTGTGTCTTTACACAACTCTCTACTTTCTCTTGCTCAAATGCTTCTAACTAATGATACAATACACAATGAGGGTGTCTATATCTTGTTTCCCTCTTGCGCTCTCAAAAGATGTCTATTCTAGAATTAAATTCTATCTACCTGCATTAACTGTCTTAAATGCCTCCTACCAACTAAGGACGAGAGATAAAGGCTCAAGGTCCGATTACATTACATGAGTGTGCCTCATCTTAATGGCTCATTTAAGATCGTGCAACAACTTCCAAAGTGATTTTCAAAATTTGTGTTGGCACTCGTCCAGTTGTCCGATTTTCTCTGCACTGGCTCACTTGATGTGGGAGATGCTCCTGCATCATACTCCCTCACTTGAAAACTTTCATGGGCTCATGTCCATGAGCTCCTGCATGGTTTGTCCATGCTTCTGTATCCCTGCTTTAGTCTCCCAGCTGGCATATTCAACTAGATGGTTCTTCCACTTGACCAGATATTCAAAGTATTCCTTCTACCTGGTCTTCTTGCCAATTCTTTTGTCCAGTATGCACTCCATCTGTGGATTATCTGCAACTAGCATCTATTTTGTCCACTGGATCACTAGCTTCTCACTTCCAATCTCTGTTTCTTCAACTTTGTATGGGTACAAATCCAAGACATTGAATATCGGAGAAATTCCAATCCCATCGGGTAATTCAATCTCATAAGCGTTTGCCCCAAATTTCCTCAAGACCCTACATGGTCTGATTTTCTTCATTTTCAACTTATTATACGTTCCTCTCGGGAACATTTCCTTCCTCAAATGTGCCAAAACCTGATCACCAACCTCAAATTGAAGTTGTCTTCTATGTTGATATGCTCTGTGCTTGTACTCCTGACTTGAATTCTGTAACTGCTCCTTCACCTGGCTGTGAAGTTCCTTCATCGCCTCTGCGAATTCTTCTGCACTAGCGCTCCTAGTCGCAGTCTGTTCTGAATCCATTAGTTCATAAATTCCCCTCGGCTGCATGCCATAAACAACATGGAATGGAATCTGCAATGTGCTCATGTTAACAGAGTCATTATAAGTAAACTTTGCCTGCGGCAATATATTGTCCCACTAGCTATGGTGTTATGTCACCAAGCTTCTCAGCAAGTCTCCCAAACTTCTGTTCACCACCTCTGTCTATCCATCCGTCTGAGGATGGTAAGCCAAACTAAATGCCAATTTAGTTCCCAGATTCTTCCATAAGGTCCTCCAAAAATTCCCTATGAATTTCGTCTCTCGATCTGAAACTATACTCCTCGGCAACCCATGAAGTTGAATGACCTCTTTGAAAAACAAGTTTGCAATGTGAGTTGCGTCACTAGTCTTCTGACATGGAATGAAGTGTGTCATTTTAGAAAATCTATCCACCACCACAAAGATTGAATCACAACCTCTTTGTGTACTTGGCAACCCCAATACAAAATCCATGCTAATTGCGTCCCACGACCCTTCTGGTATGGGCAATGGTTGATAAAACCTTGCATTCTATCTTCTTCCCTTCGAATGCTGGCAAATTCTACATCTGTCTACAAATATCTTGACATTCGCTCGCATTCTTGGCCAAAAATATGATTCGTTCAATTTTGCGAATGTTTTTTCATGACCAAAGTGCCCCACCAATCCTCCATTGTGTTTCTCCTTCAGCAAGTTCTCCCTCATGGAGCATTTCGGAATACACAGTTGATTGCCCTTAAACATCAATCCTTCTTGGATCATGTACTCGGCCCACTGGCTTCTATCTCTGAGAACTGGATTCTCAGTTGCTTCATACACCTCTCCAAAATCCTGATCATCTACGTACATGTCCTTGAGATCATCAAAACCCAGCGTTTTGACTCGGAACTCCTGCAACAGCAAACACTTCCTTCTCAAAGCATCAACAACTTTGATAGCAGTACCAGAAATATGTTTAATCACAAAATTGAAATTCTATATATACTCAACCTATTTGACATGTTTCTGATTCAACTTTTCCTGTTGAGTCACAAACTGCAATGCGTGATTATCACTGTACAAGACAAATTCCTTCGGGATCAAGTAATGCCTCCATTTCTTTAATGCATGTATAATAGCATAAAATTCCTTGTCATAAGTGGAATATTTCAACTTTTCTTCATTCAGCTTCTCGCTAAAGTATGCTATTGTCCTCTCTTCTTAACTCAAGGCTACCCTGATTGCAAATCTGCTTGCATCCCATTTCACTTGAAACGTCTTTTGGAAATCCGGTAACACCAAAACTGGTTGTTTCGTAATCTTTCTCTTCAACAGGTTGAAGCTCTTTTCAGCCTCTTTAGTCCAGTGAAAATACTTGTTTCTTTTCTTCACTGTGTCCATCATCGCTGCATTGATTCCACTGAAATTCCTGATGAATTTCCAGTAGAAACTAGCCAATTCGTGAAAACTTCTCACCTCGAAAATATTCTTCAGTGATGGATAATTCTTGATCACCTCCACCTTATCTGGATCCATCCTCAACTCATTTTCTGAAATGATAAATCCCAAGTAAATGAGTTATGTCTTCATGAATGAGGATTTCTTCATGTTTATCAACAACTTCTCCTACTGTAGTTTCTACATCACTGTAGCCAAATGCTTCAGATGCTCTGCTACTGACTTACTGTAAATCAATATATCATCCAAATACACAATGACAAATTTCCCGATGAAATCCTTCAGGACTTCATTCATACACCTCATGAAGGTACTTGGTGCATTTTTTAAGCCAAACGACATAACAAGCCATTCATACAACCCTTCGTTTGTTTTGAATGTTGTTTTCCATTCATCACCTTCTCTCATGCGAATCTGGTGATAACTGCTTTTCAAATCAATCTTTGAAAAATACTTTGCTCCACTTAAGAAATCCATCATATCATCCATCCTTGGAAATGGAAATTTGTACTTGATGGTTATCTTATTAATCTCCTTTGAATCAGTACACATCCTCCAGCCTCCATATTTCTTTGGACCAAGTATTGTTGGAACAACACACAGACTCAAGCTTTCTCTGACTAAACCTTTGTCCAACAACTTCTGGACTTGCCTCTTGACCTCCTCATTCTCCTATGGCGTCAATCTGTACGCGGCTTTGTTTGGAAAACTGGCTCCTGCTATGAGATCAATATGATGACTCACACTTCTAATTGGTGGAAACAAATGAGGTAATTCGTCCACTACAATGTTAGCGAACTCTTCCAGCAGTTCCTGAACCTCCTCTGGTAAATCATCCACTCTTGTGCTAGTCAAAACAATTTTTGGTTTCTTGACCACAATAAACTATGGATCCTCCTTCTTCTTAACCTCATTAAGGAGTTCCTTCCCACTCATGACAAGTACTGTGTTGCTTACTTCCAGCTTCACCTCCTTATCCTTTATTGGAAGAAACATGTGTGACTTCCCATCCTTCTCTAGGGTGTATGTGTTCATTATCCCATCATGAATCACATTTCTATCATATCTCCATGGTCTACCCAACAATAGACGAAAAACATCCATGGGAATGACATCACATAAGATCTTATCATTATATCCTCCTATCTTGAATTCAACCAAGCATTGTTTAGTGACAATTACCTGGTGTCCTTTTTGCAGCCACGAAACTCTATATGGGCTTGGATGATCAGTCGTATCTAGCTCCAGCTTCTCTACCATCTCTGTAGATATGAGATTATCCTTGCTACCACTTTCTACAATGACCTTGCATACCCTATTCTTGGTTTTACAAGCAGTCCTAAAAATTATGGTCCTTTGGACTGAATTTTCCACCTCTTTCTCAGGTGTCAAAAGGACTTTTCGCATCATGAGTGATCTTCCACCTTCAGCGTCTTCTGCTTCAACATCCTACATCTATCCTTCGGCGATGTGAGCTTCTCCAATGTCCTTATTTTTCTTTGGACACTCGTAAGACTTGTGCCCATTTTTTCCATAGGTAAAGCATGTGATTAATCCACCTCTTCCTCTTCCTCTGCCTCTAGTACGAGGAAAAGTGTTGTTGTCAGCATAATCTCCTCTCTTCTCAGTATGTTGTCCTCGCTATTCAATATATGGCTCTCTCTGTGAGGTTCCACCCCTCTTTGTCCATTTCTGAGGTTTCTTCCAATCTTCCCATGGCTTTTGGTATTTATCCTGTGCAACTGATTTGCCTCTGGGATGACTTCTACCTCGGCCCCTTTGACTATGCTTTCGACTCAACTTCTCCTCCACTTTCAGAGCCATCTAATAAGCATATTCCACCGTTTAGATGGTTACCATGATCATCTCATCTTGGATATCATATCTCAGGCCATTCATATACCTGGAAACTTTTTCATCATCGATTTCGTGATGACCTGTCCTGATGTTCAGTTTATAGAATTCCTCAATGTATTCTTTCACTGTCATCAGCTTCTGTCTCAGGTTCTACATCCTCCTTAACAGAGAAATTTGACAATCCATGGGGATGAATTTATCTTTCATCTTCATGGTCATTCGATCCCAGCTCTTGATCTTCTGCTTTCCCTTGTAGCGTCTTTCATCTTGTAGTTCATCCCACCACAATGTTGCGTGTCCCTTCAATCTTGTGACAGCATGCTTGACCTTCTTGTCTTCCTCAACATCTTCATAGTCAAAGTATGTCTCTAGAGATCTAATCCAGTCTAGAAGCTCCTCTGCATCCATGTTTCCCTCATAAACTGGAATGTTCATCTTTTCTCTTGCACCCATCCTAGCAATAGCTTTGATAAAACGCTCGTTTGATGCATCTTCGGCTGCAACTTCCTCCTCACGTTCAGCCTCAACTTCGCTTTCGAAATCACTTAGATCCCCTGCACTGGCTGTGCATCTTTGTGTTATCTCCATGTATTCGAGTCTTGCCTGTAGATCAATCATTTGTCTCTCCATGATTGGATCAGTCATCTGCCTGCCTCTTCTTCTCGTCATTTCCCTATCATCTAGATTGGGTGTCTGCGCGTCCCTTCTCCTGGGTGGCATGGCGAATTTCCTTCTCTTCTCTGCTATAGAAAGCAAAGAGTCTTTATGTGCTCTAATACCACTTGATGCAGTGTATCAGAGTACTCCTTACCTCTTATGCCTACCTCGTCTGAAATATACAGACAAGAACCTAGCTCTGATACCAAACTGACGTAGTCGCGCTCATAAGCACGTCTTCTCACATGATCTTCTCTCCTTCACGGTACGAAGAACTCTAAGGTTCTTCTAATTCCCTATCAGGAATTCTACACCCACAGAAAACTCTCATGGGATCTCCCTCTCTTTACAAATCAGGAAATCAGAACTCGCAACTTCGCGAATCCAAAGGTCGAGCGTAGGTTCCACGGACCCCCGAAACCTGATATAAGTCAATGTTGACCTTTTCCTTTACCCTGTCGGGACTTCCCTATCGCGGTTTCGGCACTCACGATATCAAGCAACATCCTTTACCGACTCCCGAACCCCGATACGCCAAAAATCTGAAGCACACGTGAGTTTGACCCCTCAACGTCTTGTCATCTCTATCGGGATTTCAGACTTCGCGGTATCGCGAATCCTGATGCAATTGTTTCGGGACTTCTCACTGCGAGATCCCGATAAGACGTGCTACCTGTCTACCTACCAATTCCGCTATGGTCCTACACTATCCTATAACTGTCGGGATATCATGTTTCATGATATCGTGACTCTTGCTGCTATATTCATGGGACTTCAACCCACGAAACCCTGATACACGATCCACATGCAAATCCAACGGTCCTTGTGACTCAGATCAATGGCTCTGCCCCTCCTGAGCTTTTAACCTTCTGAGATACTCGCGGAAACTCACTTGCTTCTATGTGAGATCCTATGAATCATGGGATGTCATGAATCCTCCCCAGAGAACTTTGACCACCTTTTCTTCCTCGATGATCCTTACGAATGACCCAGTGCTCTTTCGCAAAGCTAGTTCTCCCGCTGTAACTTTGTGACGCCTTTTAACCACTTCTCCACACAAGCTTCCAGCACTTCTTGGTGTTGATTTCTCAAAGTTCCTATACCTCCTGAGCTTTCCCAACTCTAAATCCTTCAGAGAATCATGCACGCAATCCTTGCGGCAGACATTCAACACCTTCACGTGCTTGAACACTTCTGACTTTGCGCACACCTGCAGCAGCAGTCCTTCAACTGTTACTCAGGTTCGCAACCCTAAACTTCACTCGACCTACGCACTCCTTGCATGGCTCATGTGCTCAACTACACTTTGAGGAAATGAGAACAAAAGTAAAACTATCTAAGCTTCAGAGACGCAACCCTGAATCCTTGTCGATGCACTCCTTGCGGACACTTCAACTGCACTCCTTGCAGGAATTCTTACTCAGATAGAGAAACAATTGAAACTCATTCTTTCATCCTCTCAGACTTCAAACTCAAGCATGAAATCATATACTCATCATATTAAAGAAAATGTATAACAGGAAGCAAACATCAAATGATCATAACATCCATACACAGAGAACAACACAAACCATGAATTTGAACCAATTCTTCTATTAATCCAAATATCTGTACATGGGTGTCTTTACACAGCTCTCTACTTGCTCTTGCTCAAATGCTTCTAACTAATGATACAATACACAATGAGGGTGTCTATATCCCGTTTCCCTCTTGCGCTCTCAAAAGCTGTCTATTCTAGAATTAAATTCTATCTACCTGCATTAACTGTCTTAAATGCCTCCTACCTACTAAGGACAAGAGCTAAAGGCTAAAGGTCCGATTACATTACATGAGTGTGCCTCATATTAATGGCTCATTTAAGATCGTGCAACAACTTCCAAAGTGATTTTCAAAATTTCTGCCGTAGCTTGTCTAGTTGTCTGATTGTCTCCGCGCTGGCTCGCTTGATGTGGGAGATGTTCCTACATCACTTCCAGAAGTTGGATTCCATTTTTTCTTATTGGATCCTCTCCTCTAATTGGTCATTAGAGGCTCTGATTAGGCCTACTAGTTGCGACATTGGAAAATGAGAGAACTTTTCAGATGTAGTTGTGGCATCCAAGGGTAATATATCTTGAAGCGATATTCTGCTAGTCATGGAGTGTTCTAAGGGTGTCTCCGCTTCTTGTTTCTCTGTAAATGGACCTTGCAATTGTTGTGTGAGTTTGGTCTTCATAGTTGTTGGAAGTAGAGGGAGAACATCTATCTTTTCCTGGAAAAGTTGGAGTAATTTTGTGCATTGTTGTGGATTGTAGAGTACTAGCTCCAGTTGTTTTTTCAGTGATGTTGTTCTTTGTATGGATCATATTTGTTATTCTGATTGAACCGGATGTGTTCCTGTCTTTTTTGGTAGTGAAATTTATGGAGTCTCACTTCTGATTATCGAAACTTCATCACTAACCGTTGAGAGTGGACTCTGGGTAACTGAAACTTGCGGTACTCGGGTGAGTGGTGGGACTTCGCATTTCTAGCTCTGTGTCGAGGGAAGAGTGACCAGAATGGGTATAGCCAGAGTGACTGGCTGGCTCAAGGCTGCATTTTTCAAGGTAGTGGAATCTTCCAAGTTCTCAGATGTTTCGAGGATATCCATTTGCATTGGTTCGGTAAAAGGGGACTCAGAGGGAACGGTGGTATCTTGCGGTGGCGATGGGGCTTGATCTATAATGAGATTTGTGTATCCTCTAGCATCTTACTTAGGGTCATATATGATATCAATCACAGTCTGGGTAGCATGAGTGGCTACCCTGGTACGAGGTAAAGCTGTGGATATTGGTTGTGGGTTTATTATTTTGGTAGGGGAAACCCATGTTCAGTGTTTATTTAATGAGACATCTCCTATGAACTCAACAACTAGGATCGCATTGACATCCTCACCTGATAGCACTACCTATTCTGGAAGTTGTGAAAATAATGGAAAATTCCTCTTCCTCCTCTTCCTCTCCAGGGGTTTCCCTTCTTCTTCTTCTTCTTAATTTATCGTGAGATCGGAAGAGCGGTTCAGC
>CBVK0101536923.1:0-27234 GCA_900067695.1 Picea abies | reverse complement strand
AAATATCCGTCCAAATAGTAGGTGAAAGTGGAAGTGGTTGGAGTGTACCAAGAGATTTTATAGTCTCTCCCTTATTGAATTAACACATATCACATTGAGCCACAAAGGTACATATGTCATGTTTCATACCATCCTAGAAGAAAGATCATTTTACCCTTTCATAAGTTTTGGTAAAACCTAAATGGCATGTTGTAGGTGAAGCATGAAACTCAGAGAGCACCTTGGGTTTAAGGGCCAACCGTTTTCTTAAATACAAGAAACCTTTATAGAGAAGCTCTTAATTATGCCAAGAGTACCCTAGAGTATCTTGTGGATCTTGTTGAAGTTTTTGGATTAGGCTGTAAATTTTGGGGTCTTGAAAGCATTCATGTCGAACATCCTAAAGTCAGTCTGCCACAATGAATGAGAGGGAAAATAGGGACCCTTCGTCTTGATATTTCCTAGAAAGAGCATCAACCACCACATTTTCTTTTCCCTTCTTGTAAACAATATCATAATCATATCCAAACAACTTGGTCACCTAGTTTTGTTGCTCCGGAGATGAATTTGTTGTTCCATGAAGTACTTGAGGCTTTGATGATCCGTTTTAATTTGGAACTATTGTCCCAATAGATAAAAGTGTTAGATATCCACTGCATGCAAAATAGACAACTTTTCCTTTTCAGAAATCAGTTGGCCCAAATATCGGTCCAACTACTATTTATTGGTGAAAGCCAAAAGTCATCCATATTGCATGAGGATTTTCCCAATTCCTCTCCCGGATGCATCAAATTCTAAAGCAAAGGTCTTGGTGGAGTCATGTAGGGATAGTATAGGAGTAGTGCACATAGATTCTTTCAATGCTTGGAAGTATTGCTCAACTACTGGAGTCCAATTGAAATTATTTTTTTTAAGGAGAGCTGTGAGAGGAGCCATAATGTTTCCATAATTATTGTTGGTTGTGGAGCCTGATTATCTTCCTGATTCAGAGGTTTGTTTCAATCGTGCTTGGATTCCATTTCTTGACGAGGGGGTGTGGGTGGAGTTTCCCCCCTAATACTTTCTTCAGGGGGTCTGGGGGGTGGCACCAATTAATGGCTCTCCCCCTTGTGGGGGATTCGTTGGTAGTGCCCCTAAAGAGAAATTTTGGGAAATAATGCCTTGTAAAATATTGTAATTTTGTAGTCAATATGGATCGTTCATTATAAGGTCTCATATCCAATGGTAAAAGTTATGTTAGGGATTTTTTCCCTAGAAGGTAACCCTCTTTTATGAGGTAATTGTATTGCTGCTATGTGTGATAGTGAATATTGTATTCTGAGGGAGGACATTGTGAGAGAAAGAAGGGGAAGTTACAATAGGTGTGTTGTAGGTTGTATCCCTTCATTTTGTTGGATAATAAAAAGGAAGGAACTGGAAATTTATCTGGTGGGCGTAGCCCACATTGGGTGAACTATGTATATATGTGTCTCTATTGTATTGTGTGTCTTCTGTGTTTTATTTCTGCATTTGTTTTATTTTATTTCTCTCTTATCCTATTTTTCTAACAATTATGAACAAACTTGTGATAATAGTCCATTAAACCTAAGAAACCATGCGTAATTTTAAAAGTTTTAGGGTGAGGCCAATTCTACATAGCTTCAATTTTCTTGGGATCTACCCTTACACCATACTTGCCAACAATATGACCCAGGCACTCAAATTTAGAGGCACCAAAAGCACATTTAGACCATTTGAGGAAAGTTTGTTGGTTGGAGAGGAGATGGAGAACTTGATCTACATGGGTGAGATGGGTTGGCCAGGTTTTACTATATATGAGAATATCATCAATGAAAACTATCATAAAGTGACAAAGGAAAATATGAAGGACATGATTCATGAGACTTTGAAAAGTGGAGGGGGAATTACAGAGATTGAAGGGCATGCCCAAGAACTCATAGTGTCCCTCATGAGTGGGAAATGTAGTCTTGGGAATGTATTCCTCCTTCCTATGTATCTGGTGGTATCCTGAATGTAGGTCAAGTTTGGTAAATTATTGAGCACCACCGAGTTCATCTAGAAGGTTGTCATCTATGATAGGGAAAGGAAATTTGTCCTTGACGGTAATTTTGTTAATGGCATAAAAATCAGGACACAGGCACCAAGTTCCTTCCTTCTTGAGGACCAAGTTCCTTCCTTCTTGAGGACCATGACAACAGGGGAAGAACAGGGGCTGGTACTGGGACTGATAACACCCGCTTCTAACAATTCTTGGAAAATTTTCTCAATTTTATTTTTTTGAGAAAAGGGATGACAATAAGGGAGAACATTGGGAGCAAGACTACTTGGGATTAAGGGAATGGAATGGTTATGGTCTCCATGGGAGGGGGGAAGGCCCTAGGAGTTTGGAAAATAGTGGGATGGCAGGAAAAGATCACTTGAAGGTTAGGGTGTATCTTGGGTGTCTCAACTACTTGAATGGAATGGAGTTGGGAAATGATGATAGAATGACCTTTTCTGAGTAAATTTTCCATGCAGTGGGAACTGGTGATCTCTAGAGACCCTACTATAATGCCTTAAAATTTATATTGTTGTCCTTCCTCTTGTAATTGCATGGTTAATTCCTTAAAATCCATGGTGATGGGGCCAAGAGTGCGTAACCATTCAACACCAAGGAAAATGTGACTCCCACCCATGACAATAGAAAACATATGATATTTCAGGTTATATTGACCAATTTGTAGGCACACATTTTCACAACACCCCCCAAATTTCATGGAACCACCATTGGAAATCATGATTTGAAAAATTGTTGATAGAACGAATATAACAATTGACTTCTTGAGCAAGGTGGAAATGAATGAAATTATGAGTGTTTCCACTGTCAACTAGGATGATGAATTTCTTGTGCTTAATGTAATCAATCAATTTGAGGGTTTGGGGAGAAGAAAAACCAGTGAGAGCATTCATTCAAATCAGTGGTTTAACTTCAGGGAGATCAGAGGGAAGTGTAGGATCATCTATTTTTGGTAGCTCTACTTCAAGTGAAAACTTGACTTCTTAATCATAAACATCCTCTGAAATGGCCTTAAAAATTTCATGTTCTTTACACTTGTTCCAAATAAATTATTTATCGTCACAATTGTAGCAAAGACCCTTGAGTTGGCGTTCAACCATTTCTTCCCATGTTAGTTTTTGCACCTTGAGAGGAGGAACCTGAGGAGTAGGGGTGGTGGGTTTTGGGCAGGGAACAAAAGTGGGTTCTCTTCTCTGGGCCAAGATGTCATGTTGTGCCTCCCTGACACTTTTGGTTTCCTCCAACCAAGTCTAGGGGTGAGCCATGATGACCTGAGCTTAGATTTCATCCTTGAGGCCACTCATAAAGCATTCTTGAAAGAAGGAATTTGTCATTCCCTATGTTTCAATATTTAATTGCTCAAAGGAAATGATAAAATCCTCCACTATAAAATCCTTTTCAACTTGGTCAAACATCCTAAATGGTGGGTGTCTATGTCAAATCATTCATACAACTTAGCAATAAATTGTGTCCACAAAACATACCCTTGGTGTGCATTTTGGCGCCATTGCCACCATTTCCATCATTCTGGATCCAAATAGAGAATTTCATAATGAATCGTGTCCATCTCATCAGTAATTCCATGGAGGAAGAAATAATGTTCCATCTAAGTAACCCATGCTTTTGGATCTGAACCATCAAATTTGTTCACCTCGACTCGAGGAAGATGGGGGTCATGAGGTAGGGAGTTGGAAAGAGAGTGCAAAGGCTAGTTGCATTCAACACCTTTAGTATAGAGAGGTGGGTTAGAGGAGGAAGTGCCCTAGAATTTGTTCATCATTTTTTGGAGAGTGGAATTGACTTCAACAATTTGGTTACTAATTGTTTCTTAGATGTGGTCCATTTTGGCATGAATGACAGGATTTCCATTATTCACTTTGGCCTGAAGGGAAGTAAGGTCAGGGATCAATTTTTTATTGGTTTCTTCTTTGTGGGTGGGATCCATGAGGGAATGAGGGGTGCTTCCATGGACAAAAAAAAAGATAAGTAATGTATACCACTATAATCATGGAAACAATAGGAAGCCAATGGGATAGGTGGGAAATAAGGGTGTCGGGAAGGGTATGGGTCGACGAGGTAGAAAAAATGTTAGGAATGATATGTATCACAACGATCAGGGAAAAAAAGTGGATCCAATGAGATAGGTATCATATAGGGGTGCATGCAGGACCTAGACTTTGTTTTTACTCATGCAGAGTTATACTTCGATCTGAATAATATTGTAGTGTCAAAAAAATATATGATACCTAGAAAAAATGTTAGGAATGATATGTATCACAACGATCAGGGAAAAAAAGTGAATCCAATGAGATAGGTATCATATAGGGGTGCATGCAGGACCTAGACTCTTTTTTTACTCATGCAGAGTTATACTTCGATCTGAATAATATTGTAGTGTCGAAATGCCCAAATTCTTAACAAGAAAAAATGTGCAGTAATTTTGCAACTAGAATGAAGGAGGCAAGGTAGAACGACAATAGATCTTTTTTGTTTTGTTTCCATCCCAAGGGTTAGGGTTTTCATGGTTCCTACAAACAAGGGTTTTCACTGTGCTATAACTCTCTGATATATGTGTTGGTTCGAATAGTAGTACTCTACAAAATATCTCAGAGAACCAACTAAGGAGGCTAGATTGTACCCTTAGTTGTAATACCTGATTACTGAGGTACTAGAGAGTATCTTCCTGAGTGTTGTTCTTGATGGCACTATTGAATTTGGGTGGTCGATCAGTTGATATATGGCTACTTTTAGGGTACCTAGGAGGTATCCTGATATACCAAAGGTACTTGGAAGAACAATTCTGTATATAGGTGTTGTCTAAT
This sequence comes from Picea abies, assembly GCA_900067695.1. Lineage (NCBI taxonomy): Eukaryota > Viridiplantae > Streptophyta > Pinopsida > Pinales > Pinaceae > Picea > Picea abies. The sequence continues at coordinate 22,377 of CBVK0101536923.1, read as the reverse complement.
GCACTACCACTCGAAGGGATACCAACAAGGCTTACAAGGGTGTCCAACAATGTGAACTCAAAAGCCTCTTCTATTTCCTATGTGTATGTTTCTCCAACCAAATATTTATGTGTTGAATGACATATCATTGTCTTTTAAATACATCAGAACATGTCTCTACCCTGAAAAACATTTAACCCAAAATTCCTGCCAAGGAAAGTGCTCTTATACCACTTGTAAGGTGATATGAAATTGACATGGGTTTGTTTTTTTTTAAATTGCAAGTGTAAAAATGGTATGTGTTTGGGTAATTGGATCAAGTTACTAACACATAAGTTTAATGAGTTTTTACTTAATCATGAGCAACATATTAGTCATACAAAAAGCATAAAAAATGAACACATAACACAACAAATGATAAAGGAGTTCACCCCTCACTTGGACTACATCTCCTGGTCAAAATTCCCTTGGATCATTTTCATTATTCTTAAAACATGCTTTTACAGTGATCAGAATACAAAATAGATGCTCCAATGGCTCCAAAACTTCCAAAAACCCTTAGATGGGCTCTTTCTGCACCTGGTTTGGCCAAAAAATGAAGAAGTTACACCCCCTGGAAGTTTTCCCCTTCAAGCTTGTTGTACCTGCTCACCAAATTGCACCCACTATCAGACTAACCTGGCCTCTATGCGTTTTTTGTGCCAAAACCCAACACATGCAACAATTCCCTCAAAATGAGTGAAATTGTAGGACCATTTGCACCGGCCCCTAATCCTTGGTGGAGAACTCAGTTGTATGGCCCCATGTGGCCAACAACCTAACTATTGCGTGCTCCGTCAGCTAGATCCTTCGCGCGAAGGTGTGTGGTCACATGGTATTGAAATATGTGACCAACGCTATGTAATATGGAAAGTTCTCACCAAAATGATTACAGAGTGGACATATGGTATGTGGTAAGAACTGGAGGTCGGGGCTTAGCCCCGACCCTTTTGTCCTTCAACCAACCATTAGTTTCAATTCAAATAAATGTTAACAAGTATATGGTTAAGTCACATCCCGCGTGTTATCACTCCAGGAGTTCTTCTAGGTTGTAGCTCAAAGAAGCCTGGTAACTTAACTAATATCTCAATGGTGTATAATATTCTCTTAATTGGATCAAGTCAGATAGCTAAATCAGACCTTCTCTCTCAAGACATGCATAAACATAACCACATGACAAGGATTTTAACTATCACTGTTTAGAGGGTTTGTAAATAAGTGAATGTATGGAGAATTCTTACTATGCTAGCATACTCACACATAAAGATACATGAATGGCCAGTCACAATGAGAAAATTATATTTTCAATTCAACTCATCAAAGAAATGATAGGATGACATCCATCAGGATTTAGACAAATAGAATAAACATGAATTAAACATCCATGTGCAAATATAGAATAGACAAGAAAATGTAAGTCTGAACAAATAATTGCAAAAGAAGATTGTATAAACTGATCTGCAAATGAGAATCTTGAGAACAAAGTGTGAAAAAGTCTCCAAAGTTGAACCCCCTTAGTCCCCTCTGATCACTGGCTTTATATTCTTTACATACATAATTGAGATCCTATAAAGGAAGATTTAAATACTAAAAATAACATGTGATCAAAATAGATTGCAAAAAGTAGGATCAAATCCTAACTTAAGGGAATCAAACCCTTATCAAACTTAGTATTCAGTGATCTTCGACAACTACAACAGGCCTTCATAACTGATAGATGAGGTCAAAAATGCCACCTTAGCAGACATGTCATTTTTTGTCAAAAATAGGCAACAAACTTTATCGTTTCCACCTCGCTAGCAGCTTCAAAACTGGAACAGAGCGCTAAATCTGATGCTCTTAATTATAATTATCACTTAGAAATCCTCCTTGTACCAATTGGAATAACAAAATTGAGATCTGTGCAAAACGAATGCCTCTCTTCCCTTGTCTGTGCTTTCGGTGGCCTAAGAACCAAAATTCTAACCTATAAGCCACCGAAAACTCTGCTTTCGGTGACTAAGGACAACTGTGACTTATGTTTCGGTTTCCCCAATCAAAATAGAATTATAATGAGATTTGTCTTCCTCTTTGTTAGGGAGATCCCTCAGTTGTAGGGATGTAAGAGAAAAAATCCCCATCTCCACCAACAACAATGGTAGAGTTTTATTTGAACAAAACTTCTTGAAACTGTGATTTAACCTTGACTTATAGCTTGAGGTCTTCTACTTGATTTTGATGACATGTGATCTATAACATTCCTCATTTGAAATTATAGCAGGTATGCTCCATGATCTCAAGGAATATGGAGATACCTTTCCCCCTTTCTCTTGTTGCATCTTCACAACATTTGGGTATTGAGAAGCCAGAGAAAGATCAAGTTGATTTAATAGGAGTTGATATTTTTCTTCAGCTTTAATGATGCATTTTTCCATCATAGTAGGACCTTTGAATGGTCTATAAAATTTCACAAACGTGTGCAAAATGTTGAAGTTGTTATTTAAGACATCTTCCTCATAATTATGCAAGTCATCTGGAATCTCAACGAGGAATTCTGAAATTGAGAGGATATCCCCGTGGCATTGATTGACCTGCTTCTTTGTCATTTCATAAATTAGAAGGTTGAGAACTCGATAGTCGAAATACTTAATTTGTAACACTCTCAAAGCATACTAAATTGGGATCTATGTGTCTTTCGAAGCTTCATTGCAGAGGGATCTTCCAAGAGTCCAATACTCCACACCATTTCTCAACTCCTTGTCAATCTCAATTTACCCTACTGGATACCTGTAATCAGGTATACTTTGCAACCTTCAACTCTTTACTGAATGTCAACACATAATTTCAGGTGCTTATGATTTCAATAATACCTTTTGATATAAAGGTATCAATGGGTTTAATAACATGTATTTAGAAAGATGACTTGCTTGTAAGGTAAGTCTCTTGTCCTGATAGCCAGGAATCAAAGAAATTTTTATGTAAGGAACCTTTAAGAGAATCAGGTACCTGTGGTGCTTTTGATACTGCAAAACACATACTCTTAAGAGAACTAGAAATTTCATCCGGATACGAAAGGCTTTCTGTCTCACAAAACTGTAGTAAAAATATAGAATTTGGATTTTAACCAAGACACTGAAGCAGTAACATATGGTGAGTCGATGAAGCTCGAGGGCCCTTGATATTTCAATATGGATAATACCCCTCTCCCGAGGATCCATTCATTCATATCTAGAGATGACAGAGACTGTATAGACCTGAACATGCACATTGAAACCATCATTTCTCTCTTTCCATGAACTGCACCTTCTTCTTCCTTAAAAATGATTCAGAATCCTTCCCCCCAGTCTTATAATGATCTGTAGCTCAGATTTAGATTCATCACGATCTCAAATACTGAACTTATAACTCCCTCGTCCAGATGAGAAATGGCACCAGCCTCAACTTTCTCCACCGCCTTGAACGCGTGCTGAAACTTGGGCCGAAACCTCTTGAACACCTGCAAGCTCAACAACTGACTCTTTTCGACACCTACCAACATACCTCTGATATGCTCTGTATACACTGCATTTTATTTTAAAAAATATTTATGGGACATATCCCACATGAAATAGAATAAACATTTCATAGGTATTCATATATGTCAACGCTCCCACACTTTTTTAAGATGTGAGCCTAGGGCTGCACACTTGTGCTTGGCACTAGCATTTGGCTTGTGGGCTTTGATATGTGTGTTAGCTTGATGTGTTGCATGCTAGGTCAGGACCTTAAGAGCTTGGAATTTGGGTCACTGTTGCTTTAGTGAATATTTTTTTTTTAAAGTACAATTTTTCGATCATAAAGCTCGAGAGCCAAGTTTTTGGCCAAAACAATCTATTTTTTAAAAATATTATATATTTTTTAATTGAAAATAAATAACTAGAGTTAGGAATCTAATGAAAAGGCTATTTTTGTCATGCATTTTATAGGCCAACAGTCATAGGGTTTCTAGGCCAAAACTGAGAATAAAAGCTCATGAAATTCGATGAAGGACTTGAAAGGTTATGACCAAGACTTGAAAGGTTATGACATAAGCAAATGAGAAAATGGATTTGATAATTTTAGCACAAATTTGATACAAGCGCTTAAATTTTTTGATGAAAAATTTGAGTGCTAACATCTGGCTCCAACTAGGATGGAGACCTCCTTGCGAGGCTCCATGAACCTAGTAGTTCCAGTCGCCTTTACCATTGGGCTATGGAGTCATTTGGCTTTTACAACTGATCCCCTGCAAACATGATCTGTAACCTGCCTGTAGCATGCTTTGTTTATTCAAGAAATCAACAACTGAAAATGATCTATAACCTGCCTGTAGCCTGCTCTGTTTATTCAAGAAATCAACAATCGAACATGATCTATCTTCTCGTATGAAGAACTTATTTTGCTGCCTATTCCTACACTAACCCATTGTACTGCTTCTTAATCAAGTAAAAGCATGCTTCCAATGAAGCCATGTAAGAAATTGATTTATTGAACCTGTTCTTAATCTTGACTCAAAGAATGAAGGAAAGCATAGCCAACATACATGTGGTTTAAACAGATAATAGAACCAACATTCATATGTCAATAAAATTTTGATATTTATGCTGCTCATGGATTCCAGAAAATCAACAATAGGATCATTAAAGACATAAGGAAATACCTCTTCATGATATTGCTCCAAATGAAAGAAATGTTGTTTCTCTTTTCCTTCACTGATCTCAATGCTGAATATAGATAGCTCAACCTTTGCCGTAGATCCAGAACTGTCACACGCTAAAAAAATCTTCTCATCATCTTTTTCCCCATATCTGTTGTGATTTCCCTTTGTCTGCCAATCTAAAATTTGAAGGCTATCCTTATTATTTGCTGCAGATTCAAAACTGTCATCTGATGATATGTCAATCTACTGATTATCATTTGAGTTTCAGAAGTGAATAATATGATCTTCATGACAATATAAGATAGGAAATGCATTTGGTACAATGTCAAAAGCATCTACACTAAGCTTGTGATTCTGTAGGTCACCAATCTCTTAGTTATGAAAAGAGGTATATTCTACTACAACAGACTTTTCATGAATGTTTAACTCCTTATCCAACAAACTAAATTCATGACAACATTCGGGATATAAAAAGTCAGTTGAAAACTTTCCTTTGCAAAATAAATGAAATGTAGTATGAAAATCTGCCAAGGAACTAATACTTGCATTTGGAAGAGATCGACACCAGTCAAGAGAAATTCTCTCTAATGAATATATGAAAAGTTTAATCTGAACATCCTCATGTTTGATTTCAAGCCGATGAATAAAGTCATGGAACTCTAGCAAGTGTTCAGCTGGCACTTCCCACTCTTCTCCTAGAAATCTAGGAAGGCTATTTTCCCATTCATCTTTACTAGGTACTGGATGAGGATAACCAGAAATACTTGAGAAATTGCAAAATGCATACCTCTTGTTCATTTCATACCAGTGGAGTCGCCAACAGATTTCTGAAGAATGGATTCGCCACTGAATCTGTCCTTCATGGAGTCACCAAATAGATGATTACAACCTAAAATATGTCCATACCTTGCCTATCATCAAAGCTGGATCTATGTTGTGTCCCAAGGAACCTGAGCTTCAATCTCCTTTCCCTGGAAACAACGTCAATTTGTTATCACTCCAGAAGTTCTTATAGGTTTTAGCTCAAATAAGCCTGGTAACTTAACTAATATCTCAATGGTGTATAATATTCTCTTAATTGGATCAAGTCAAATAACTAAATCAGATTTGCTCTCTCAAGACATACATAAACATAACCAGATGACAAGGATTTTAACTATCACTGTTCAGAGGGTTTGTAAATAAGTGAATGTATGGAGAATTCTTACTATGCTAACAAACTCACACATAAAGATACATGAATGGCCAGTCACAATGAGAAAATGATATTTTCAATTCAACTCATCAAAGCAATGATAGGATGACAACCATCAGGCTTTAGACAAACATAATAAACATGAATTAAACATCCATGTGCAAATATAGAATAAACAAGAAAATGTAAATCTGAACAGATAATTGCAAAAGAAACTTGTATAAACTGATCTGCAAATGAGAAGCTTGAGTACAGAGTGTGAAAAAGTCTCCAAAGTCGAACCACCTTAGTCCCCTCTGATCACTGGCTTTATAGTCTTTACATACATAATTGAGATCCTCTAAGGAGGATTTAAATACTATAAATAACATGTGATCAAAACAGATTACAAAAAGAAGGATCAAATCCTAACTTAAGGGAATCAAACCCTTATCAAACTTAGTCTTCAATGATCTTTGACAGTTGCAACAGGTCTTCATAACTGATAGATGAGGTCAAAAATGCCACCTTAGCAGACAGATCATTTTTTGTCAAAAATAGGCAACAAACTTGATCATTTCCACCTCGCTAGCAGATTCAAAACTGGAATATAGCACTAAATCCGATGCTCTTAATTATAATTATCACTTTGAAATCCTCCTTGTACCAATTGGAATAACAAAATTGAGATATGTGCAAAAAGAATGCCTCTCTTCCCTTGTCTGTGCTTTCGGTGGCCTAAGAACCAAAATTCTAACCTGTAAGCCACCGAAAACTCTGCTTTTGGTGACTAAGGACAACTTTGACTTATGTTTTGGTTTTTCCAATCAAAACATAATTCTAATGAGATTTTTCTTCCTCTTTGTTAGGGAGATCCCTCAGTTGTAGGGATGTAAGAGAAAAATGCTCCACCTCCGCCAACAACAATGGTAGAGTTTTATTTGAACAAAACTTCTTGAAACTATGATTTAACCTTGACTTATAGCTTTAGGTCTTCGACTTGATTTTGATGACATGCAGTCTATAACATTCGTCATTTGAAATTACAGCAGGTATGCTCCATGATCTCAAGGAATATGCAGATACCTTTCCTCCTTTCTCTTGTTGCATCTTCACAACATTTGTGTATTGAGAAGCGAGAGAAAGATCAAGTTGATTTAATAGGAGTTGATATTTTTCTTCAGCTTTAATGATGCATTTTGCCATCATAGTAGGACCTTTCAATGGTCTATAAAATTTCACAAACATGCGCAAAATTTTGAAGTTGTTATTTAAGACATCTTCCTCATAATTATACAAGTCATCTGGAATCTCAATGAGGAATTATGAAATTGAGAGGAAATCCCCGTGGCATTGATTGACCTGCTGCTTTGTCATTTCATACATTAGAAGGTTGAGAACTCAATAGTCGAAAGAATTAATTTGTAACACTCTCAAAGCATACTGAATTGAGATATTTGTGTCTTTCGAAGCTGCATTGCAGAGGGATCTTTCCAGAGTCCAATACTCCACACCATTTCTGAACTCCTTGTCAATCTCAATTTGCCCTGCTGGATACCTGTAATCGGGTATACTTTGCAACCTTCATCTCTTTACTGACTGTCAACACATAATTTCAGGTTCTTATGCTTTCAATAACACCTTTTGATATAAAGGCATCAATGGGTTTAATAACATGTATTTAGAAAGATGACTTTCTTGTAAGGCAAGTTGCTTGTCCTGACAGTGAGGAAACAAAGAAATTTTTATGTAAGGAACCTTTAAGTGAATCAGGGACCTGTGGCACTTCTGATATTGCAAAACACATACTCCTAAGAGAACTAGCAATTTCATCCGGATACGAAAGGCTTTCTATCTCACAAAACTGTAGTAAAAAGATAGAATTTGGATTTTAACCAAGACACTGAAGCATTAACATATGACGAGTCGATGAAGCTCGAGGGCCCTTGATATTTCAATACGAATAATGCCCCTCTCCTGAGGCTCCCTTCATTCAGATCTAGAGATGACAAATACTGTATAGACTTGAACGGGCACATTGAAACCATCATTTCTCTCTTTCCATGAACTGCACCTTCTTCTTCCTTAAAAATGATTTAGCATCCTTCTCCCTAGTCTTATACTGATCTGTAGCTCGGATTTAGATTCATCACAATCTCGAATACTGAACTTATAACACCCTCGTCCAGATGAGAAATGGCACCAGCCTCAACTTTCTCCACCGCCTTGAACGTGCGCTGAAACTTGTGCCAAAACCTCTTGAACACCTGCAAGCTCAACAACTGACTCTTTTCGACACCTACCAACATACCTGTGATATTCTCTGTATACACTGTGTTTTAGTTTAAAAAATATTTATGGGACATATCCCACATGAAATAGAATAAACGTTTCATAGGTATTCATATATGTCAATGCTCCAACACTTGTTTGATGATGTGAGCATAAGGATGCCCACTTGTTCTTGGCGCTGGAATCTGGCTGGTGGACTTTGATATGTGCATTAGCTTGATGTGTTGTGTGCTAGGTCAGGACCTTAAGAGCTTGGCCTTTGGGTCAACATTGCTTAAGTGAATATTTTACTTTTTAAAAAGTACAATTGAGCTTGGCCTTTGGGTCAACATTGCTTTAGTGAATATTTTACTTTTTAAAAAGTACAATTTCTTTGCATAAAGCTCGAGAGCCAAGTTTTTGGCCAAAACAACCTATTTTTTAGAAATATTATATATATTTTTAATTGAAAATAAGGAACTAGATTTAGGAAGCTAATGAAAAGGATATTTTTGTCGTGCATGTTATAGGCCAGCAGTCATAGGGTTTCTAAGCCAAAACTGAGAATAAAATCTCATGAAATTCGATGAAGGAATTGAAAGGTTATGACCAGGACTTGAAAGGTTATGACATAAGCAAATGAGAAAAGGGATTTGATAATTTTAGAACAAATTCAATAAAAGTGCTTAAATTTTTTGATGAAAAATTTGAGTGCAAACACCGCGAGCAGGCTGGTAGCTCGAGCCCTGCCAAAAATTTGATGTGTCCATCCAGAGGTCAGGGTTTTGACCCTCACGGACTTCACCCATTTTACACACTGGCGGGGTGCCATGTGGCAGCCTATGACTAAGCCACGTGGCACCATTTCACTTGCCAAAAAATATGACATGTGTCAGAAACTTATTCACCCACCTTTCTGCCACATAGCCTACCCAGTCATCATGCCAACTCATCACTGCCACATCACTATACGATTGTACGAATTGTACGGTTAGTTTCCATGTCATCATTGTACGGACTGTACAATCAGCAATTTTTTCTTGTTTGGAAAAATGAACAGAACACGATATCTCACTCATACGATGTATGTTTGAACCCATTCAATTTTTGTTGGGATCGTGAGGATGAGGCCTACACACGTGTCTGTTTTGAAAAAATTCCAAGAACTTTGATTTTTGAGAAAAATTTGATCCCCTGGATCACTCCTCCCCATTGGGAAGCTTTTGGACCTCCAAAAGACTACTTTGAGTCAATCTGAAAATGAGGGTACAGTTCCCCCACCTTTCCAACCTCAATTCACTTGTCCTTGCTAACATCACTATGACCATCAATAGCCACATCTTTCCCAAAGATAAAATCTAGAGGAGATTTTGGCAAATATCCAAAACATGCTTCAAATGGAGGTGTTTGAGTCAATGAATGCTTAGACCGGTTATAAGCATGCTGGAATTAGTATAGATTCTCATCCCAAAACTTAGGATGCTTTCTTTTCAAACTAACCACCATCTTTCCTACACCAAAATGGCTAGGAACAAGAGAAGAATGTGCTTCCCTTATCATGTTGATTCTTTCACCCTGTGAAAAACATAGCTTGCCAAGATACAAAAGTTTACCATGCACATAGGAATCCAATTCCTCAACTTGGTTAGTATGACACAAATTTGTAGAAACATCTTTTAAATCAACATCTATAACATATTTTTCAACACAACTCTCATGCATGATACGTGTTGGCACAGGGGCAGATCTAGGGTTCAACGCTCAAGAGGGCACCAAAAAAGCCCTAACTACTGACCCTTTCAGCAACACCTGCGAAGCAGATGAAGTCTCACCCGAGGTAGAGGCAGGGGTGGTTGCAAGACTCAGGTGTCTGCAACCTTAGCTGGGACACAGATATGTGATTATCTTTCTTACAACGCACTTAGCATCAGTTATTCATTAACATACATTCATTAATATACTTCACAGAAGTCACAGAGCATCGCAGTGAATACTTATACTAAGAATGATTCAATACTTATTCACAACAATATAGGTTAGATTCAACAAATCAAGCACTAAGCATCTCATATATCAGATCTAATGTTCATTCATTCATCAACAACACAGAGCATGACTATATCTACTTAACCACATCAAGCACTTAACCAAGAAAGAGATACATACATAAGAGCGAAGCACAAAACACTATACACACAGTTACCGTGGTTCACCCCCACCCCGAGGCTACGTCCACAAAGTCTTCTTTATCTTATCTTGGTCAAGTAGTTACATCACAGAGCTTTAATGACCCTTACTTTGCACACGACAAAAGATCTTTGCAGCTCACTAGATCCTTCTTCCTTGCTCTTCAGCATCAAACAATAACAACCTGCACTTACTTCTCTGATCTCATGCACAGAGCACTCTAAGATACATCCGATCACACAATCCCATTACTAGCACTAAGATTTCATTCATACATCACACAGATGTACTACTTTTCTATCTCCCTTATCTTACTATCTATATTGCTTATTTATAGATTACAAAATGGGCCTAAATGTGGGTAAACCCATGGGCCGACATCCCTTTCCCATTACATCAACCCAAAACCCTAAAATGGACCCCAAAATAGGTCTTGCTTCCTTATTTTCTGCATCGCATTGCGCTCCTTCCTTGGCAAGCTGTCGCAGTCCCAAAAGTGGTTGAGTAAGATCAAGTACTCTTCAAAAATTGGTCAAGGGCCAATAGTCCCCCAACACTCACCTTTGACTCGTCCCAAGTCACTCAGGTCTGTCCAATTCCGCTTCCCTCAAGCTTGGCTCCAACGACTTCGACCTACTGCAATGCGACAACCTCTTGTTCAGTAAATTCCTAGAGTACTGTGTCATTGAGCGGTCCTTCCAGGCATTGTTTTGTAGTGATTACACCCTGTTTGAGTTGAGCTCCCTAGCTTTCAAGTTTGATGAACAGTTGGCATGCCTTCTCTTGGAGTGGTTCAATCCTTCAGAGACGTCCATTACTTTACTTTGCAGTGTGTGCACTTGTTGTTGAGCTCTGTGTTGCTCTGCGAACCTCTTCATCTTTTCGACTGGGGTCATGGACTTCAGCTGCGCTTGTAGCACATCTGCATGCTACTTTTCTTCGTGGAGATGTGCCTCCAATGTTTGCAATTTTGTATTCTCTGCGAGGGTTTCATAGGTCTGGGCACTTCTGGTGCTTAGCTGCCTACATTCCGAAGCCAAAGTTTTTAATCGGTCGACTACGCTTCGAGTAGTGGCTTCTCTTAGATCTCTTATCTCTTGGGGTGTCTCAGGCACGGTGCAGAGCTCCAGATCCATGATGCATTGTTGAAGTTGCTAGATTACTTCTTCCAGTTGGGTCACCTGCTATGGAAGACGATCTTCCATATTCACTTCTATGATTGTCACAGAACGTAGTGCCTTGTGAACTCTTTCTTGTGTTTCAAGTTGCTCTACTAGCAACTGGTCCTTGCTCTACTGTAACTGGGATTTTTCCTCCTATTTTGCTTGTAAGTCAAGCTACTCATGTTCTACCTTTCTTCATCGCTCTTCATGTGCGTTCTGTGCTAGCGCCAAAGCCTGGGTGGCTTTCGCTATGTCTTCTTGAGCTCGTCAAAGGTGAGCTTCGACTTTCTTTGTGATATGGCGTAACTATGTGGGATCATTGATTGTTCCTGATATTTCCATTATTAACGGTGCCGTAGAAGCTGCTTTGCTAGACTAAAGTGCCTGCTGCACTTCTTTGAATTCACTTGTGATCCGGCAGAATAGTTCCTCCTGCTTTGCTTCTTGATTTTCTACGAGCTCTAATGAGACATCATTCAATGCGACAATTAAGAAGTCAAAATCATCCGGGGTAAGCATAGTCTTAAGCGTGGTCCGGGTGGCCTTAGTTTTCTTTCTGGATGAGGGCCTCGGTGGGGTAATATTCCTTTTCTTGGAGGAATCTTCCTCGTCCCTAGGCGGGGTAACCTCGCCTTTTCTCTGTTCAACTTCTGTGCTCCCTAGTTCTTCATTGTCACCTCCCTTCGCAGGTGAGAGCAAAGTAGTCTTCGTGTATGTGCTGTGGATATCTTGAACTTCCACATCCTTCTTAGTATTGCGCAGTCCTGGTGGATCTAGCATAGCTTCGGGGCTATCTACGTTGAACATCTCTGTGGGGTCTATTGCAACAAGGAGGTCCACCGACCATTCCTTGGTAATCTCCTCCAGGTCATCTTTTGTCAGCTTGTAATATGACTGGAGTTGTTGTTTGTGCTCGTCTACGTGCGCTATGATGTAGGTGAAGTGACGATCTGCGTTGAATTTCACCAAAGGTCGAAACCTATGAAGAGTGTTGGGTGTAATGTGTGGTGTAGAATGAATGGAATTCCTCAACTGAATGTAGTATGCATGGAAGAAAGCATTGGAATGCCACTATTTGTTCATGTCACTGGAGTACCACAACGTACAGAACTTCGTGGCCAGGGGTTCGAAGGGTTCGATCTCTAGAAATGTGGCTCCCTCGGGTAGTTCCCACGTGATGAAGGCGATGAGTATGAGAAACCAACTAAAGTGGAACTCATACCCTTGGTCTTGCGCTTGTCTATATTCAATCTCTAGCTGATTAATGAAGTATTTCACCTAGTTCATTTGTAGACCCTCCGTGCACTTCCCTGTGAGGTCAACTACAAATCTGCTCACTTGTGTAGGTCTATTTTTTTGGACTAACTTGCTTGCGATCTACTAGAAACCAAAGCGTACTACTGCATTCTCAATGGAGGCTACCTTGTAACCTCACGTGCCTTTCTCCAAATCACCATATGTGTCTTTAATTCATTGAGTGAGAGCACGATCTGCGGTCTTTCTAGGGTAAAAGTCTTGCGGGTTAGGGCCCTGCATGCTTAGCCCAGTGATCTGATTGATGAGAATCAAATCCATGGTGATGCGCCGATCCAACCATAGGTATCCTCCATGGTAGCAGGACAATAACATTCGAACATAGGCATTTACTTCCTGATGCCTCCCGAAATGTGGAATCTTCATTATGTTGAGGAGGGTTGACTGCGCAAGGTTATGGGTCCATTATTGCAGTAAAATCTTAGGGTTCTTTCCTTTTGTAATAGTCAAATACTTATGCAAAGATAGCATACTGTATACCTTGCGATCTCCAAGGTTAAAATCACTGAATTTCAGTGAGGTGAGATTTTCATGGTCAGCATGAACTGCATGCATGATCAAAATCTGGATCAGGGGGTCAAATTTTGCTCAAATTTCAAAGTGCTCGGAATGCAACGAAAATAGTGCCATTGCGTCCGTCTCGTCTTCCTGATTCCGACAGTATATTTACTTTCTCAAATGGAGTCCGTATGGAGAAGATATCACGATCTGTTCGTCAAGACAAACAGACAAAAATTTGATGCTGACTGTACCTGTCCGTATAGTGCGTACGGTGATGTGGCAGGACCGTACAGGCCGTACGGTAATGACGTGGTAGTTTTTTATTGGTTGGTTGCTGGTGAATCAGGTGGTGACACGTGTCCGATTGGTGGCAAGTAATATGAGGACACGTGGCCCAATCCATGGGCGCCACGTGTCCCCCTCATTATTGGTTTATTGGTTGTGTAAAATGTAATGGGAGTCCACGGGGTTCGACCCCTGGACCTCCCCTCATATGCAATGACTTCACAACCGTTCGCTAACCACTTTGACCGACTTGTTCCTTGTTTCATATAACGAACGAAAATATATTTAAACTTATGCATGTATGCAATGGAAAGGGGGGTCGGGCCGAGGCTTAGCCTCGACTCGTGGTTTCATGCCATAACATATGACCGTTGTATATGCCATATCGCGCATGGGGTTGTAAACCATATATTATATATGTGCTATGTATTGTGTTAACATATATATACCGTTGTGTATTAGCGTGGGGTTGAAACATAACCCGTGGGTTTTTGTTATTTAACCAATGGTTTAACATGCGCGGGAGTTCCAACGGTTATGGCGGTTTAACCACTCGTTTGCCTAGCCCAAGGTCATATGCACCATACGCCCAAGTGCTAGGCGGTTAGGGGTTGGAGGCGCCCTAACCGTCCTACGGTTTGCACCGTTGGCGCGGTTGCGCCTGATGCCAGGTTTTAACGTGCATTTTGGAGCGTGTTCTTGGTTCATGCACACAGAGGTGCGTTTTGGCAAACCAGTTTCAGAAAGCTTGAAGGAGGAAAATGGAGGAGGCATAACTTCTTCATATTTTGGCCGATTGAGGTGCCGTAAAAGCCCAGATAGGGGTTTTTGGATGTGCTGGATCCATTGGTGCTGTTTTCAAGGCCATTTGAAGACTTCTTCTGCAATTTTTTCACCATTGAAGTTTCAGCAAGCTTGAGGGAGCTTGAAGCCCTCTTTGATCGAGGACATGGTTTGGTGAGCCTATGTTTGTTTTCTGTGATTGAATAATCATTTTTGGCTAATTGATATGATCTGAACACATTGGGATAGGTTTCAAAGGCTTTTGAGGACTTTTATAGGTGTTTTTTCCAAAGAGAAGCTCAGGGAAGCTTATGGCCACATGTAGAAGAGGTCATGCCCGGATGAGCCATGATCCGTTTTTAGAGTTCTATTAGTCATTTTTGGGGTTTTTATGTGTTCTAATATCAATGGTACAGTTTATTTTTCCATTGGAGTTGAGAAGCATCTTGTAAAATAAATTTTGACTAATTAATCCTAGAGAGCCAAGTCCATTGATGGAGGCTCAAGGAGATGTAGCCTGGAGGGGGGTGAACTCCTTTATCATGTTGTGATTGTTATGAGTTTGATGGTTTATTTGCTGTAAGTTATGTTGCTGTGTATTTATTGAAAGTACATATTTAACCATTTAAAGAACATATCCTCACACATAAGCATTTACAAGAAGATACATGAACTTAACACATAAGTTTATCTTGCATATTTTAACACATGAAGCAAGGTCCTGTAAAGTTTATTTTAATGAAGTAGAGGGTGCTTGCATAGCATAACAAGCTATTTTTAGATCAATGCACCCCTTTCGGGAGGTACGCAATGAGTACAGCATAGTCGAAGTCTCTGGGTATAGAGTCTCGATTCACTGGTCTGCTCAGTGGTGGGATATATTTAGGCAAGATTCTTGGGATCATCTTCATAGTGGTGAAGTCATTTTTGAGATTAGATCGTCTTTTTGAAGGTGGTCGAGATGGTCCTGCTCGAGCAGTGGAAGGGGAAGCTGGCAGTACGCCCGAGGATGATGCCTGTACACCTGTAGAAATTCTACGTTCTAACATGACTCTCTCAGCCATTAAATATATTAGAACTTCTTCAACAATTTTCTCAGCAGCACTGAGCTCGTTCGACATACAAACTTGGGTCAGTTGGCTCGAGTGCAAAAGGAATTCAAAGACGATAGTGAATAGTAAGGCAATGATCTCAGGGCAAGTAAACCTCAGGGTTCACACTCATATTCTCAGTTAGCAAAAAATATTCTCAGTGCGTGGTGCGTCAGGTTAAGTAGGCAATCTCAACAACGGTCTGCTTGCAATGGACATGGGGCCTTCATTAACTCTATTTTATCCGTTTTGGTACTATCCAATGGTCTAGTGGTAACCCATAACTATTTTGTGATCCATTCGGAGCGACGGTCGAACGGGTATATCGGTTCCAATGGATATATTGCTTTGTCATGGCAAAGTAATCTATGTCGTTGTTCTGATATCTCGACAAAGCTCCCATTCTGCAATTATTTTTGCGGTGAAGTTTCCTCTAGAATGTCTTTTAACCTTACAATATTAGCCCTTTTCTTTCTTAACTTCCTAGCCTTATTCCAAGTGAGTTTCATCTCAGTAATTCTTTTACCATTCAAATGTTTATCTTCTGTGGTCTTAGTTACTTTGCACTATGGAAAATCTTTCTTAGGGTTCCTTGATAATACTTCTTCTATATCAAAAATAGGTAACTCGATCTTCTGCGGATCCTCAAGTGTTCTCTTAGCTTCGACATCAGAGGTACTAATATTAAATATCTACGATATACTCTTTTGTTCTTCAATCAAGTGCATGATCCTTCTAGTCATAAAGTCTTTTAACTCTTCCTTCTTCTGTTCCAACACTTTCTCTTCTTCTCTTCGTCTGGCCTGTTCTTTATCAATCCAGGGTTTTCCTATGAGCATGGTAAATGGGGCATTGTCTTCAACAAATTTAATGATCTCAAAGTCTTCTTCTGCCGAAGTTCCATTGACAGTCATAGGTATCCGAGCGAGCTTTCCACATAGGTTTACTAGCTTTCCTCTGAAGAAACCTATTCCTCCTAGGGAAGGGATCATGAAAGACTTTCCTATAGCTTCCCAATTTCTGTCTGGCATAATTTTCACTTGCACTTCTTCATCAAGAGTACATTCAATGTCAAAGTCCCCTATTATTTCTTTGATTTGATCCTTTTCTTTGAAGATCTCTAATAGCCTAACATGTCGGTGGTCATTCAAGGTATCTCTCATTTGTAGAAATATCTTTTCTAATTCCTTCTAGGTTTCTGCTATAATCTTGGTCTCTTGATCTCCCTTAGGGTTTGCTTGTTCCATATTCAGCTTCTCAATCCAAGCAATCATTCTAGGGCAATCCAATACTTCATGGTCCATAGCCTTACAACAGAGGCAACTAGGTATTTTCCCAGGGAATTCTTTAGCAATATGTCCCGATCGTCTGCAACTATAACAGAGGGTTAATCCTCTCGTCCATTTAGATATTCCCCAATTCTTTCTGTATTGTGCACCAGGATCATGGTGGCTAACCTGCAAAATTTTTTTCTAGGAGCCTGCATCCACTTGTTAGTCCAGACATTCTTTCGATGCATAGGTATAACATATCTATCATTATACTTATCAGATCTATTCATATCAAACTTTCTTTTATCGATTAATGCCCTAGTTTTGAAGCTAGGACAAAATCTATCAAACATACCTAGATCCATGCTTTAGAAACAAAAAATTTCACTTATCTTACTTCTGCAGAGCACAAAGCTTCCATATATAAAGATTTTAACTATTCTTACCTTTATCAAGGCATAGAACTTATAGATATTACCTTTTTCTTCATAGATATGACTTCTTTTCTTCAGATCTGACCTCTGTTTCTTCAGATATGACCTCTCTTCTTGGCACAAAGCTTCACAGGTCAAACAAAACACTGTGCACTAGGGCAACAGATCTACGCATAGAGCTTATTTCACATAAAGAGTCTTCTTCTTCAGTTCACAACAATCACAGTTCCAAGTCATGGAAATAGAACCATTTGTTGACACAGGGGCAGACCTAGGGTTTAACGCTCAAGAGTGCACCAACAAAGCCCTAACTACCGACCCTTTTGGCAACACCTACAAAGCAGATGAAGTCTCACCCGAGGTAGAGGTAAGGGTGGTTTCAAGACTCAGGTGTCTGCAACCTTAGGTAGGACACAGATATGTGATTATCTTTCTTACAACTCACTTAGCATCAATTATTCCTTAACATACATTCATTAATATACTTTGCATAAGTCACAGAGCATCGCAGTGAATACTTATACTAAGAATGATTCAATACTTATTCACAACAATATAGGTTAGATTCAACAGATCAAGCACTAAGCATCTCATATATCAGATCTAATGTTCATTCATTCATCAACAACATAGAGCATGACTAGATCTACTTAACCACATCAAGCACTTAGCCAAGAAAGAGATACATACATAAGAGAAAAGAAAAAAACACTATACACACAGTTACTGTGGTTCACCCCCACCCTGGGGCTACGTCCACACAATCTTCTTTATCTTATCTTGGTCAAGTAGTTACAACACAGAGCTTTAATGACCCTTACATTGCACATGACAAAATATCTGCGTAGCTCGCTAGATCCTTCTTCCTTGCTCTTCAGCATTAGAATATAACAACCTGCACTTACCTCTCTGATGTCATGCATAGAGCACTCTAAGATACATCCGATCACACACATCCCATTACTAGCACTAATCTTTCATTCATACATCACACAGATGTACTAATTTTCTATCTCCCTTATCTTACTATCTATATTGCTTATTTATAGATTACAAAATGGGCCTAAACGTGGGTAAACCCACGGACTGACATCCCTTTCCCGTTACATCAACCCAAAACCCTAAAATGGACCCCAAAATAGGTCTTGCTTCCTTATTTTCTTCTTCGCATTGCACTCCTTCCTTGGCAAGCTGTCGTAGTCCCAAAAGTGGTTGAGTAAGATCAAGTACTCTTCAAAACTTGGTCAAGGGCCAACAATATGATTATGCTTAAAAATAACTGAAGAACTAACAATAGGCCTAGTAAGCATATCAACAACTCTATCATACATGTCTTTCTTATACCTTATCACCAAGTGGAATACATATCTTGTCAAGGCATGCAATGGAGCTTGATTTACTTTCAAATCTTTCTTCCATATTTCTCCTTCAGTAATCATATTCGTAGTCTTGTTCAAGGCTCTGGAATCTACCCACATATGCCATATACCATCTTTTTCTGGTACCAAAACAATTGGTGACCTGCATGGCGATGTGCTTAGTTTGATGACCCCTTTGTCAAGCAACTCTTGGGCTTGATTTTGTATTTCAACATTCTCCATGAATGACATCCTGCACATGTCAATGTTTGGAAGAGGACCATCTTGCTGCAATAAAAATCATGTTGGATACCCCTTTTAGGAGGCAATCCCCTTGGTTCCTAAAACATCTCAACATTTTCGCTAACAACCTCATATAAATCAGATTGTAACTTTGCATCACATCCTTTGAAAACTTCTTCTTCATCATTTTATTTGGGTTTAATCATCAAAAGTACACGTTTCTTACTGTCATTGACTAATCTCTTCATTTGTCCAACATTTGTAAGTGACAAATTCATCTTCTTTGTATGTGCTCTAACAATTTACTCAACTCCATTTTTGAACAAATGATATTTTTTCACATGACAATGAAATATGGCTCTCCTATCATATAAGTATGGGCTTCCCAATGCAATACCACAAATATCAAATGGAATAACATCAAGCTTTACCTCATCTATATAGTTTGCAGTGATGGAAAATCTAAGTTTACACCTTCTTGTCACATGCAATTTGGCATTGTCACATATCCATCCTAGAGGGTAAGGTTTAGGATGTGGAGTCATTTCCAAATTTAATTTCTTGACAGTGTCTTCTGAAATGAGGTTTTCTTGTGATCTCGTATCAAAGAGAGTGTCTATCTTGTTATGTTTTGAAATTACACTTATGTGAAAAATATTTATTCTTTCTTTTTCATGTTGAGTTACATTAAGGCTACTACTATTGGAAGAACTAGTACTTTCAATAAACTTCTTACATTGAAAACCCATGGCTATGATTTTTGTTTCATCTTCTGAATCAGATCCTAAATATTGTTGTACACTTGCAACAATGTTTGGTTTCTCTTTCTTGTTGAACTTTTTGGGTCTCTTTTCGGAATGAAGTTTCCAATAATGGTCTTCATCATGGCCATCCTTTGAACAATGTTTACATGAGATCTTCTATCCCTCTTTCTTGACTGAAGCATTTTTATTTCAATTTCCTTCAAACTTCCTCTTTCGCTTGTCTCCATTATTAAAAGACTTATTGCTACCCTCTTGAGGTTCATTCCTTCCTCTTGCCTCTAAATGAGTTTCTTGTACACAAACTTCATCTAGATTTGAAGGATTAAACATAATTATTGTATGCCTCAAGTAGCTATGCAAACCTCCAATGTATTTGAGTAAAGTTTCTTGAGAAGACAAATCTATACCCAAAACCAAAGCTCTTCTCCTAAATTTTTGAGTGAATCTTTGCACATATTTCCCTTTAGCTTGCCTAAAGTTTTTCCAATCCATAATAGCTTTCTACGTGTATGCTAATAGACAAAATTTTCTTTTAATTGAAACAATAAAATCATTCCAAGAGGATAAAACTTTACCATGTTTCTTCATGTCCTCTTGAGTTTTGGCTTCCCACCAAATGAGTGTTGCACTGTCCAATCTTAAAGAAGAAAGTTAAATCTTATTTTCATCATCTGTTATTCTTTGTATCCTACAATACACTTTAATCTGATGAATCCAATTACCCAGTTTCTCAGCATTTACCTCTCCATTGTACATAGGCAATTCAAACTTAATATCAAGATTAAGCAAAGGAGTTTATAAAGGAGTTTTACCATGTTCTTTTGGAGAATTTGGAGTTGGTTGTGAAATGGTGGAAGAGGTGGAAGATGGAGGTGAAGGATGTGGAGAGTCACCATTCCCTCCATTTCCCTTTGGATTTTTATCACCACTGTCTCCATTTCCCTTTGGAGGGTTGGAGCTTTCACCTTGAAATCTTGCAATTCTTTCTTTAAACAAAACTTTCACCATCTCAGTCATATCATAGAAAGATTTTTTGAAAGTTTCCTCCTTTGAAGGAAGAGTTCCATGACTCTCCTCATGAGCCATACTTGGTGACTATCTCCTTGAAGCCTGAGGTGATTTGATAGTTCTCCTTCTTGACAGTTTAAAACTTGGCTCTACAAGTTGAACTTCTCCTCTTGTGAGCTTCAATCTTGTAAGCATCAGAAAAACAAAACACTTGCAAACAATCAAGCCTTCAAAAACCTATGCTCTGATACCAACTGATCTGAAATTGAAATGGGTTTGTTTTATTTTAAATTGCAAGTGTAAAAATGGTATGTGTTCAGGTAATTGGATCAAGTTACAAAAACATAAGTTTAATGAGTTTTTACTTAATCATGAGCAACATATCGGTCATATAAAAACCATAAAAAATGAACACATAACACAACAAATGATAAAGGAGTTCACCCATCTATTTTGTTACATATCCTAGTCCAGCTTCCCTTGGATCATTTTCATTATTATTAAAAAGTGATTTTACAGTGCTCAAAATACAAAATAGATGGCTCCAATGGCTCCAAAACATCCAAAAACCCCTAGCTGGGCTCTTTCTGCACCTGATTTACCCAAAAAATGAAGAAGTTACACCTCCTGGAAGTTTTTCCCTTCAAGCTTGTTGTACCTGCTCACCAAATTGCACCCACTGTCAGACTAACCCAGCCTCTATGTGTTTTTCATGCCAAAACCCAGCACAAGCAACAATTCCTACAAAATGGGTGAAATTGTAGGACCGTTTGTGCCGACCCCCAATCCTCGACAGAGAACTCAGTCGTATGGCCCCATGTGGCCAATGGCGTAATTATTGTGCACTTGGTCGGCTAGCTCCTCCGCGCGAAGGTGTGTGGAACATGGTATTGCAATATGTGATTGGGGCTATGTCATATGGAGATTTCCCGCCAAAAGGATTACAAAGTGGACATATGGTATGTGGTATTAATTGGGGGTTGGGGCTTATCCTCGACCCTTTTGTCCGTCGACCAACCATTAGTTTCAATTCACAACCATTAGTTTCAATTCAAATAAATGTTAACAAGTATATGGTTAAGTCCCATCCCGTGGACAGGATAATATCCTGGGCCCTACAAAAACTTTGACGTGTCCATCCGGAGGTCGGGGGTTTGACCCCCGCAAACTTCACCCATTTTACACACTGGAGGGGTGCCACGTGGCACCATTTAACTTGCCAAAAAATATGACATTTGTCAACAACCAATTCACCCACCTGTCTACCACATTGCCTACCCAGTCAGCATGCCAACTCATCACTACCACATCACTATACGGTTGTACGGACTATACGTTCAGATTCTACGTCAGCACTGTACAGACTGTACAGTCAACAAAACTTTGCATGTTTAGAAAAATGAAAAGAACATGATATCTCACTCATATGATGTCCATTTGAACCTGTTCAAGTTGCATTGGGATCAATAGGACGAGGCCTACGCACATGTGGGTTTTGAAGCAATTCGAGCACTTTGTTTTTTGAGAAAAATTTGATCCCCTGGATCATAAGGTACCAAATGTAATATAATATGTAGAAACATTAATATTCAACAGATATCAATGGAACAACAAAATATGAGAAGAGAAACACCAGAATAATACCTTTATTCAAAGAAAGAAATGTTCACTTGTCTCTTTGAGGGGGAAACCTCCAGTAGAGTAGAGATCTATTACAATAATTCTCAAGGCAATATTTATCATGCCTCCTACTCTTATTTATACTAATTCTATCTTCTAAAGAACATTCTAGAGGAAGATTTCTCTAGAAGCGTAAGCTTATATTAGGTCTTCTTAAATGTGAGATCGGAAGAGC